>JAQJVL010002536.1:0-93710 GCA_035578905.1 Stictocephala bisonia
CGCACTTTTAAAAAGAACTCGCTCACTGTCGCTGCAAACACCCGGCTGTAGGCTCTAGACTCACTGACTGACTGACTGACTGACTCGCGCTGGTATCCGGGCCGTATATATCACCTGCAGGTCTCCATCTAGAAGCTTCTTGAATTCCCCTGCGTCCGAAGTTCCATGACAGAGCTGGCTCGTCAACCCAGAAGATTCTAGAAGTTCAGAAAGGGGTGTTCATGCGTAAGCCATTGTGCCCCAAAGGTTATAAACAAGCAGGGCAGGTGGTCAGCGACCCATCCATTACTTCCGCATCACCGGTTCCCAGGATAGAGGCCACTCTAGATGTCACAATATATATATATATATATATATATATATATATATATATATATATATCATTTTAAAACATATAACATTACATAAAACATTACATAAAACAATATAAATAATTGTTTTCTCAACTATCATGAGACATTTTATTTCAACGAGTGAACATAGTTAATGAAAGTACATATCAAGGTGTTGTTTTTACTATTGTTATTATTTTATGGATACAACTGGTAAAATATGAACCCCATTATAAGGTATAAATAATTTTAGTTATCATGAATGTACACAGTGTATTGTGGGTAAATCACTTGTGTATTTAGCAAAATATTAATTAATTACATTAATAATATCATGCTTCTCTTTTACTTAAACACATTTTGGCAGCCTACATTGTTAAATTATATATTAGCACAGGATTTAATAAACCTGCGATGGAATTTATTCAGCACGTCTAAGAATGTCCTCTTCTTAATTGCCGTATTTTAAAATCCATTTCATTTGTTAATCCCGATTCAGTTAGGGAGTTTCAATCCCCATAACTAAGTATGCCCACGCCAGTTTGGATGGATTCAACAGTGTCCATTCTCTACGAGGGAGGCTCATCCCATCTACAGGCATTGACGGATCGTTGATAAAGAACTTATTTCGTCCATCAAAACTGTTCCACGCTATGACCCAGCTAGTATTGGACGAGAAAGCAGTACGTATAGGTGGGTTTTGAAATTTTAAATGACCTTCCTGACGTGGGAGATCCAGTGTATTGGGGAGATGCGGGGCATTCAAGATGTTGTAGGATTCTTTAAGTAGTGCCGCTTGACGTCTTATCACAGAGGGGGGGGGTTATATTGCACAACAAGGAAGTGCAGTTGCTATGAGAGTACCACTAATAGATCACATGACCATATATTAAGTTGAACATAAATCTCTTTAGTATTTACGCTATTTAGTCAAACGGCAGCACTGTATTCAGCAGCTGAATAAATCAGCAACAAAGCAGTTGTAACTTATATTAAAAATTTAAGAATTTTCCTTCTGTACAAACATTTCCTTTTTAGCAAATTTAAATTTTCCGATTCGGGAATTGTTATAAATATAATCAAATATTCTAACAAACATTTTAAATCAATAATTGAAATATAATCGGTACATTAGCCACTTAGGACGTGCTCCTGTCGTTAAGTGCAGTGGTGCACGCTTACAAGGAACACCACATGGAACGTTATAGAATAAACCAGTTTTATTGTCTATAATTCGAACGAATCCAGTTACTTAAACATTCATAAATTACTATCCGTAACAAAAGTTTGGAGACTCGAGTTTGGATGCTTACAAAAATTAAACTAACAAAGCTATGGTAATGGAACCTGTACCAATATTTTCATTATTTTATTGTGCATTGATAAGTGTCAACAAAAACTGGTTTGTATATTTTTTCATATTTTTCTGTTATTTTCTGTTATCGCAAACGAAAAACGTACACGATTTTTCACTGATTCCAAACAAATCTTGACTTTTGTAAATCACTGACTAAATACCCGTTCATATATCTTGATGAAAATTTAATACGTGATGGGTTATGGTATTGAAAATACTATATTAAAGTTTCAAAAATTTTCTTTCATTAGAAAGAAATTTCTTGTAGATTCTATAAAACAACTTTTTCTAAGCAATGGCTGATCGGACGAGGTTGAACTTGGCATTTTTGTAATAAGCTAATTTCACATATTTAACTACATACTTTGTTAACCTTTTACAGCCCATCGTGTATTTTGTAGTGATTTTTATTTGATAGAGAAGCGATGTTCACTGAAGCGAGAACGCCGTTCGCAGCGAGGCGCTCGGTCCTGAGTTGTGTGTCAGGAATGCGCTGTTGCCAGGTGAACAACCCTCTACAGGCAAAAGTCGTGACTCACTGGTAAGGCCACCCCTGTAAAATATCTGGTGAATATGACTGTTGTCTCTGAATAATGCATCACTCATAACCTGTACCTCTACTTAAAGGCACGCTGATTCTTAATTTCTATATTCTGCGTGAGTTGTTGTCGAGTAAGCATCTCCCAGAGAACAGCCATGCCTCCCAGAGAACATATTTCCGAGCAAGAAATTGTAATGATATTAAGTGCAATATGTTTCTTTTAAGAGGGTGAGAGATTGGGTGTATACTGTACATTGACTTTAAATATTATGACGTGGCCCTTCTTGGGCTGAGTATTTGTAAATAATGTAAATATTGTATATAGATATTATAACAAATCCTTTTATTACAGGAATATAACCATTTTTAAACTTGACATTGGAATTCCACAGCCCACATGAGAAAAAGTGATGGGAAATGGTATAATAATATTGAAAACCAAAAATATTGTAATATCTTTTCTTATACGAACCTGGATGACGGCTGGACTGGCAGCTACTTGGCAACACCACAGTCCTACCGGACACGTTACTCACGGCTCAGTGCACATCGCTTCGCTATCAAATAAAAATCGCTACAAAATACACGATGGGCTGTAAAAGGTTAACAAAGTATGTAGTTAAATATATAAAATTAGCTTATTACAAAAATGCCAAGATCAACCTCGTCCGATCAGGCATTGCTTAGAAAAAGTTGTTTTATAGAATCTACAAGAACTTTTTTTTCTAATGAAAGAAAAATGTTGAAACTGTAATATATTATTTTCAATACCATAACCCATCATGTATTAAATTTTCATCAAGATATATGAGCGGGTATTTAGTCAGTGATTTTCAAAAGTCAAGATTTGTTTGGATCAGTGAAAAATCGTGTTCTTTTTTAGTTTGGTACGAAGTATAAATATGAAAAAATAATACAAACAAATTTTAATTGACACTTATAAACGCACAATAAAACAATAAAAATATTGATACAGGTTCCATTACTATAGCTTTGTTTGTTTAATTTTTGTAAACATTCAAACTCGAGTCTCCAAACTTTTGTTACGGATTAATAGGCTTGATAATTAATAAAGTAAATGCATTTACAATAGGTAGAAAGCTCAGTGTTTCTTGTAAACTCCTTACAATTGTAAGACTCACAGGATTACCGCAGTCTCAGGAGCAACAAAATGTCTCTGCAGATATCTGCTGAGAACATGAATATTAAACTTCAACTTATGAATAATAAATTGCAGAATATTGTTCTCACCAGACAAACCTTTGTCTGAGCCGAGATGTAGACGCATTAAAAGTTAGTTGCGCAATAAATATTTTTTCATATTCCGTTCAATGCAGTATAATAAGTTTTAATTATTTTAGCAAAATCAAACAATTGAACAAAACAATACTTTTATATTCATTACAAATTTTAAAGTGAGTAGGGAACTCTTTTTTGAAGTAATATTCTATTTCAAAATGATTAGAAAGAAAGTGCTATAAACTAGTTTTAGTTTATCCATAATATGATGCAATTGTCATCTAACAGAATGTATTAAAAGTCAAAGCAAATGTCTTAGTAATTATATAAATAGTAAAATCTTCCTATACATTACATTAACATCCTAATATATATGTTAACATATTTACCATCTAAAGATTTGTTAAATATGCATTGTATACTCTGCCCATATACTTTAAATCTACTCACAGTAAAGTTATTGTATAATTTTTTGCAATGTAGCAAGTTGTGGAACAGCATAAATATTTAAATTTAATATAATTATAATAGATATTACAATATTACTATGGGAATAATGAATAAATCACTGACATTAATGAGTGCTAAGACATAATTAATGAACACGTGTATTTTAATTAGGTTCTTTAGCATTTTATGAAAGAACGTTTCTTTGGTTGAGAGGTTAGAATAGTCGTAATTTGCAGAAACTATGGAATGTAATGCAAAACATTTGGATCCAGTGAAACAAGTACACAACCAACTGGTAAAGTTCTGGCCCAGACTTGGCATTGGGGTTTAAATCTTCCTTAATTTGACAGTTGATTTACTCAACTCTGACCTTGAAGTAATGTAAAATGAAAATAGCCTTATTGACAAAGTGTGCAAATGGCGAAGCTAGGACTCACCTAACCAACAAAAACCACGTCAAAATAAAATTAATTGAATAAACTAACTAAACTTGGAAAATTTAATAGTAAAATAAAATTCATATTCAAAATATCTACGAGTATTTATCTTGTACATAAATACATAGTAAATAAACAATTAGAGAAAAATAAAAAAATTAAATTAAAAAAAAACAGAGGTGAAATGCATATAAAAAGTGAATGGTTAAAGTTTTAAACGAAATAACATGTTTATAACTTGAATACTGAATATATTTTACAAGTTATAAATAAATAGAGATTGTGACTCTCAAATCTTTACGAAAGTAATAGTTTTTAATTATTAAAGAAAAGAAGCAAAACAAAATACTTGTGGTTAAATTTCAGAAAAATGTACGAGTTTGCGAATATTATCTCTCAAAGAGTGTATGACGAATTTAATTACTTTGTTTTTTATATTTTATCTTTTTAAATAGTCTACGTAAAAAAAACAAAAACGTTCTTTAACATTTTCGAATACATTTTCAACATAATGTATAATATTGTGAAATAAAACTGCCAGACTAATAAATTTTGAACCAACATGCCTTTCATGTTTCAAGGCAGAAACGTAGTTTGATCATAAACTCAATATAAAACTATAGGTAAAATGGTTTTGACTGTCACTCATCGTGTTTGACTTGCATGGCTATAGTCAAGAAGGTAGATGACAGGACTGGGAGATCACAAGGATGACGGACAGGAAATTACTGTTCTATCAGAACCCAGGAGGCATGTAGAGCTTCCGGAAGTGAACTACAGTACCTCCCTCCGAACAGGGAACATACTAATTTTGACACAGACACTTTGTAACTAAACAATTTATCAAACAGAAAATTAAATATTAATATCTTGTAGTAAAAGCTGACATGACAAATACCATACGACATGATAGATAGCTATAGTCCACGGTATGTTAATGAACAAGCGGTAGGTGCCACCAAGCATAAGCGCAATAGATGAAAGCTACGTGACGTCATGTGGCTATCAGCTATTTTAAAGTGTTAATTGAATAGTTCAATATTGTAAAGAAATTTGAAAATAATAAATGAGTTATAACAATAAGTTAGTGCGGTGTTTTTGATTTTTCAGTTTTTCTTTATATTATTTGTTTAGTAGTCTATAAAATATATTTGTAATGTAGTTATTTTATGATAGAAGTGGTTTTTATTGTTAGTATATGATCTCATATCTATAATGCCTTCTTGTGCCATTGTCGATTGTAAGAACTAATCAGCAAATTTATTCATTCATTTATTCATTTATGGTTACACCATTTTTACAATAACAATACATGCAAAATAACAAAAATACATTAGAACACAGAATAATATTGACTAGTAACAGAAAGATCTGATAACATTGACAGAAAAATAGACAATACAAGACCAGTACGACAGGTCAGCATATACATGGAACGGTGCTGAGGAGGTATATAACAGGCACCAAGTAGTAAAGATCGATATGCACCAGATTGAAGAGATATAACAATATTTTCAGAGTTGGGTGACAGAGTAGGTAACACTTTGATAGGGATAATTGAGCCAATCGCAACAAGAACACCACCACCGCTGGACTTGCTGCTGGTAGCGGGACAACGGTAAAATCTATGGACATTATAATTGGATAGACCAAGCTCAGTGTCAGTGATGTCCGATGTAAGATTTGTTTCAACCAGAACAATAACGTCATAGACGCACGTTGAAACTGCCTTTTTTAAGTTATCCAGTTTGGTTCTTAGTAAATTAAATTTAAATTAAATTCTTAAATTCTTTAAATTACTACCTGATCTGGTTCGAAGGACCACACTAAATGTCGGGTAGAGAATATTAATGTTTCTGTTCCTGAACACGGAGGACCACTGCTCTTCCGGAGCAGACGGGGGAATACACTAAGGACGGAAATAATTAATTAGAGAGAATTGACTCACCACAGAGATTGGTTGACCACGTATCCAACAGGAGTAGTTGGAGACACTTTTGGTAATCCAGTCCACCTTCCTTTGTCACAGTTCTAAAGCACTGAAGAGTAGTCGCGGAAGTACGAGCGTTTCGAAAGTCCAGAAGACCGACCACGTACCGCACAAACGAGGTTCTTGAAGGTCTGGATGAGCAGCACAGAGTTAGAGAGAGTTAAATATACACAATTAGAATTTAAAGAGGCACACAATCACTCATTGTTGAGTTGGAAACGAGACCCGCGACCTTACACTCTGAGAGACTAAGCGTGAGTGTGTGTTGTGGGGCGCGAAACCGTCACCTGAGGAAAGTTTATTCCTGAGCACCAATGAGAGCTCGAATTTGGGGTGGCGTGATGTTTATTCTAAGGGCAGATAACCCTCTCTCTCTCTTGGCTTTAGTGAAAATGTGAAATACCAAAAATCAAATCTTATAACTACAGAATATATCAACTATGTACAATCATCTTATTACCTAACATACCGGCCACCTTGAAGTTATTAACTTCAATATAGAGAGAAAATGAAAACATTACACACAGCATATAAAGGGTGATGAGTTACATGATAAAGAGCTTATTATTAAGTTACACTAAATTCTTAGAAATTAAGAGTCCACTTGGTTTAGTGGCAGAGGAAAGACCTTGATTGCGGGTCGAGTGTAAGTCCCTGAAGGCGTCTTGATTGTGACCACTCGCACAGTACCGTCAGGTCCAGGGTGAACGTCAGTGATACGTCCAAGAGGCCAGGTAAGAGGTGGTGTCGGGGATTGCACCAAGACGAGATCTCCAATTTTGAGGTTCTCCTGGGGAGTGCTCCATTTGAAACGTTGTTGTAGAGAGTGGAGGTACTCCAATTGCCAGCGATGCCAGATGCGTTGGTGAAAGGCCTGGACTAGTTGCCAATGGCGAAGTCGATTGGTAGGAACATCAGAGAGATCGAGTTCTGGTAGGGCAGCCAGAGGAGCACCAATCAGGAAGTGACCAGGTGTTAAGACTGAGGTTTCAGAAGGGTCTGAGCTGAGAGCAGTAAGTGGTCGAGAATTTAGCATTGCCTCTACTTGAATTGATAGAGTCTGAAATTGTGGTAAGGTAAGCACGGTTTCATTAATCACTCGTTTGAGATGGTATATTGCACTTTTAACCGCACTTTCCCACAACCCGCCCTGATGAGGTGCAGCTGGGGGTTAAAATGGAACGTAATTCCTCGGGAGGAGGTAAAATGAACAATTTTGTCCTGTGCAAAAGACACTGGATTCACGAATCACCTTTTGTAGTACTGAGTCTGCACCTACGAAGTTAGTTCCGCAGTCTGAATAGATGTTTGAGCACATACCACGTCGGGACACGAAACGTGTGAGAGAGGCAATAAAACCTTCTGTAGTGAGATCAGTCACCACTTCTATATGAACGGCTTTAGTAACCATGCAGATAGAAATGCACAAGTAGACCTTAATGTGTCGCAGTCTCCTGAGATTGTGAATCTTGACGGTGAAAGGTCTGGCATAATCCACACCTGTTGATGAGAACGGTCGAGCTGGATTAACACGGTGTGCGGGTAAGTCACCCATAAGAGGAGTTTTGTTTTTTGGTTTATTCTTAAAGCACACGAGACACTGGAAAATACGTGAGCGTATGATATGAGACGTACATGTTAATTTATATATGATACTTCTAGCACATAATATCCACACTTTGCGTGTTAGTAGTGCTTGTGTCAATTGAGGTCCAGAATGGAGATGGATGCGATGATAAAAGTCTATCAACAGCTTTACAACATGATGCCGTTTGGGAAGTACAATGGGATGACGAGCGTCATATGAGAGGTTACATTGTGCCAGTCTACCACCGACACGTATAAGATCATCAGAATCCAGATAAGGATTCAATTTCCGTAGGTGAGTGGAGCACGCAGAGTCTTTCTTCAGTGATTTAATGTCCTCACTAAATGCTGAACGTTGTACCAGTTTGAAAGTAACTACTTCAGCGGCATTCATTTCACTGATGCGTAAATGACCAGAGATTTCTTTCTTTGATCGGCACAAGTTAACAAAACGTAACACGTATGCTAATACCCTTATGAGTTTTGACCATGACGAATATTTAGAGAGTATTTCCCACTCTGTGGGACCAATTATAGTGAGCACACTAAGAGGTGTAGTCTTGATTTCATCCTCAGATTGAAGTTCTATTGGTGTGAAGTTAGGAATCGGCCAGTGAGGCTTAGATAGACTTAACCATGAGGGGCCATGCCACCACAGTGGGTGGTTGACGAGTTGAGATGCAAGAACACCTCGGGAAGCACAATCGGCTGGATTGTCTGTACCTTTAATGTGTCGCCAACGATGACCAGGAATAATTTCTTGAATTTGAGCGACACGATTTGCTACAAAGGTTTTCAATCGGTAGGTAGGTGTTTGTAGCCACGTGAGCACTACCGAAGAGTCACACCAAAGTGTCAGTTCATTAATCTTGAGATGAGAAAGCTGTTTAAGGCAATAATCAATTAGCTTGGACAAAAGATGAGCTCCACAAAGTTCTAAACGACGCAGGGTCACCCGTTTCAGAGGAGCCACACGAGTTTTTGACAAAATTTGTCTCACAGTCACTTCTCCGCTAGAAGATTCACAACGAAAATACACTATTGCGGCATAACCACATTATGAGGCATCAGAAAAGCCGTGTAATTTAATCACATTAGCGTGGGCTAACGGAAATGCTCGAGGCATCTTGAGTTGAGAGAGGTAACGACTAGTGTCGTTAATAAATAATTGCCATTTATCGGCGAGATCAGGGGGGAGAGCATCGTCCCACTTTAGGCCTTGAGCCCATTGGAACTGAATATAGCATTTAGCTACCATGATTAATGGAGCTAGAAAACCGCAGGGATCGTACAATTTTACAATGAGGCTTAATACAGAGCATTTGGTTAATTTGTCTGTTTGATAGTGAAAAGCATAGCGAAAACAATCTTCTTCAGGGGACCAGTGCATACCCAGGATGGAGAGCTGATGAAGTTGTGCTTCTTGCAAGAAACTAGGAGTTTCTAGATGTTCGGAAGGGAACCTGTCGAGGAGCTGCTTGGAGTTGGAAGCCCACTTCCGAAGTTCGAAGCCGCCGCGACCTAAGAGTTGGATGAGCTGGTCTTGAAGCTCAAGAGCCGCCTCCACCGAGTCTGTCCCAGTGACAATATAATCCACGTAGGTATGATGACGTAGTGAGTTAGCAGCCTGAGGAAAGTCAGCACCTTTATCTTCCGCAAGTTGAGTCAGAGTTTTAATTGCTAAGTAAGGAGAGCTGTTCATCCCATAGGTGACAGTGGTGAGTTGGAATGTGGATATTTTCGCGGAAGAATCATCACGCCATAAAATGAGTTGAAAATGTTGATCGTCAGGATGGATTTTTATTTGACGAAAAATCTGTCGTATGTCACATGAAAACACTATTTTATGAGACCGGAAGTTCAAAATAATGTCACAAATATCAGTCTGTAACTTTCTACCAGTGAAAAGAATGTCATTGAGAGAGTAACCGGAACAGGTGTTGCTACTGGCGTCAAACACAGTCCTAAGTTTTGTTGTACTGCTAGATTCTTTCAACACACCATGATGAGGGAGATAATAGTGAGGGGTGTCCTCAAAATGGTCTATTTTGATCATATGACCGAGAGCTCGATATTCAGAAATGAAAGAGCGGTAAAGCTGAGCAAACTGAGGTTGTGCGTTAAATTTTTGTTCAAGAGACAGTAAATGCTTTTCAGCAGTACCCCGAGAGAGGCCAAGAGCAGAGAGATCCGTTCTGAACGGAAGTCGCACAACATAGCGACCAGTTGGGTCACGAGTATGAGTTTTTACAAAGTATTCGTCACAAGTGATCTCTTCTCGTGATTTAACACTGATGGTTGGTGCTTCTTCTTGTTGCCAGAATCGTTGTTAAGATGAGTGCAAGAGATCATCACTAATAGACAAAAGAGATATTGAAAAGTTGACCGCAGCATCCGTATTCGAAGCACAAGGAGCTTGATCCATGAGTATGTAGCCGAAGTGTGTGCCTATCACATGAGGCATGTGAGGCCCAAGCGAATGATTCTCTTGAGTAAGAATTAGAGGTAATAGAGCTACCTATTAGTACATCAATGCCACCAGGTAAGTGGAAGGAAGAGTCAGCGAGTGTATAAGGCTTGAACTTGTCCCACACGTCAGAAGCGATACGAGTGCGTGGTAAATCCACGGACATTTTATCTAAGATATGAAAATGATGTTTGTTGGCCAATGCGTGGCCAGAGAGCGTTTCCAAATTTAGATACATTGTTCCCTTTGTAGAGGAGGAGTTTGAGCGAGTCCAGATATTTTTAGATTTGAAGCATGTCGCTTGTCGTTCAAGACATTAGCAGCACGTTCAGAGAGAAGTTCATACATAGAGCCCGTGTCAAGTAATGCTCTAAATACATGAGAAATGCCTTGAGAGGTGGTTAGCTTAATTAAAGCTGTACCGAGTAACACCGTATAATTAGATGAAGAGAGAGAGAGTTAGAGCTATTTTGGGCAGAGCAATTTAATATATCAGCAGAAGAGACAAAGATAGATGAAGTTGTAGCTATATCCCTAGAGGTAACATTATGTTAATCTTGATGTCTAGAGGATGTACGACTATCTCGAGAGGGTTGACGAGAGAGATTAACATCAAAATGTAGCATTGTATGATGTCACTTGTTACATGTGCGACAGGTTGATTGAGACTGACAATCTTTCGAGCTGTGATTACCAAGGCATGAGAAACAACGTTGGTGTTTTTTTACTAATTCATGTCTTTCATGAGGTGAGTTCCTTTTAAAGGTATCACAAGCATATATTTTGTGACCTGTTTTATTACAAGCAAAGCATTGCCAAGCGTTGTGTTCATTAGTTCCCGACTGTGACTGAGAACTGGTTTGTGTTGTGATCATAGAGACGCCACTGTGTGAAGAATTCACCCTTTTTACCAAAGCGTGCTTTTGTTGAGTTTGTAATCGTGATGAAAATATTTTTGTTTACAAAAGGAAAGTTGTGTATGTTAGCGTCTTCAGTTTGCGAGCACTCAATGTTCAAATATTTTATTATTTCTTCCACACTAGTTAAAGAGTGAGGACTAAAGTCTTCATTCGCTTTAGATCGAAAACCTTCAAGTTTTTTACAGAGCTCATTGTCAAGTTTACGCAACAATAATGCAGATAAAAGTGGATTGTTTTGAGTCACATCACATCCTAATGCCTTCAAGGCTTGTGAATGTTCAGTAAAAAATGTTCACGAATTGACGAAGTCCCTTCAAAGAGGTAACACTAACAGCAGGTAGGTCTAAGAGTTGATTGAGGTGTAGAGATTGCAAACTGCGAGTATTGTGATATCTATCTCGTAGTAAACTATAGGCCACGAGATAATTAGGTGCGGACAGAGTTAAACTTTTTTTAATGTTAAAGCATCACCTTGTAACACACTGAGTAAGTATTGGAACTTAGCCACACTGGAAAGGCTTGCATTACGATGAATCGTCGTATCAAACAGATTAATAAAAAATTGTCCAGTTAGGGGTCACCAGAAAACTTTTGCAGGTCTATTTTTGTAACCTGACTAGAGAGGATCCAGAATGTGAAACAGTACTGCATCACTCAGTGAGCTAGGTGTTTTTTTGGGTTTGACAGGAGGAGTAAGTACCTCAATGATTGCTGTCAAATACGCAAAGAGAGTTTCAATTTCATCTTGATCGGAAGATTAAAGTTTCATCCGACACACCATCGTCAGAATCAAGAGCTAAAACCTGTTGAAGGTTATTATCAAAATCAGCCTTTTTTTTATTTCATTAGAGAAGGCGTCTAGCTGTTTAACTTGTACAGAGGTTAGAGATTCAGTTTGAGTAGAGAATTCTTCTAGAATACCCTTCAAATTTATTAAAACGCACTTTGAGAAGAGCAGTTACACGTGAGTAAATGGAACCGTTTAATTTCACCCGTTTTGGGAGGCATGGTGAGATAATTAAACGATAGTTAATTACAAGAGACAACAATACAGTGATATGAACCAAAACATAAATTTATATACATCAATTTTTGGCATAAACAAGCTAACTATTTTGGACAAACTGAGATGTAAGATAATTAATCAACTAAAAAAATAATATACAGGCCCCAACTATAATCATTAACATAGTTTCAAAAGAGAGTAACACAAAACAATTTATGACGTTTTCAAAAAAAAAAACCTTTTGCAAAGAGTAATTTTCCTTTACAAGTTACAGTAATTAGTAACATGAATGACAAAGGAATAATAAAAAACATTTTAAAAGAGAATAAGTAAAATAATTTCTAAAAAAATACCTTTTGTTAATGTAGTTAAACGTTTAAGTTATGTGGCAAACTTCAATTCAACTATGACCTATTGTCAAATTTTAACTATATTAAACAAAAATGCTCAAACGAGAAATTGACAAAATAGATTATTGTCATTTACAACATATACCATTCGAAGAAATCAAAGTAGAAACAACAACATGATGTGTACAACATTAAATACAATAACAAATTACTTGATGATAAAAATCAATTATTACAATTGAACTAATTAAAATTTAATGAATACCTTTGTGATAATTAAGAATGATTACCTAACAACCTACTTTTAGACTGTTAATGCTGGACACTCAATGTTACTTTATAAGTGAGAAAAATAACACTTTCATTTAACCTTGGTAGAATAGAAAATATATGTCTAGATTGCTATTAAAATAGAGTAAATAATTATTCTAATACAGTAGAGAGTTTAGTATTAGTGCAACAAAGTAAAAGCAAAAATAATATAATCCATACAAAGTAAACCAATACAAGTCAAGTATGTAAACAAACAACAATGCTCTATTTGACAGTTGTTGACATTTCAACCTTGCGTAAGAGAGAGAGAGAGTATTAGTGGAATTTCTGTTGGATACTTGAACTCTACATCACAAGACTTAACTTTGCCAAATTGTTTCATTAGTAAAAATAATGATTGATTGCAAAAAAAAAGTCGAAAAATTGGCAATCATTCTAAGAGACAATAGTGAATGTATTTTCGTCCTTAGTTGATTAGAGTTTTGTTGTAATTAACATAATTGATTAAATACGAATAAATGGCTGTTGTCCACGGATGATACAATTTATACGGCCCGGAGGACCACTAAATGATCCGGTTCGAAGGACCACACTAAATGTCGGGTAGAGAATGTTAATGTTTCTGTTCCTGAACACGAAGGACCACTGCTCTTCCGGAGCAGACGGGGGGGGAATTTCACTAAGGACGGAAATAATTAATTAAAGAGAATTGACTCACCACAGAGATTGTTGACCACGTATCAAACAGGAGTAGTTGGAGACACTTTTGGTAATCCAGTCCACCTTCCTTCGTCACAGTTCTAAAGCACTGAAGAGTAGTCGCGCAAGTACGAGCGTTTCGAAAGTCCAGAAGACCGACCACGTACCGCACAAACGAGGTTCTTGAAGGTCTGGATGAGCAGCACAGAGTTAGAGAGAGTTAAATATACACAATTAGAATTTAAAGAGGCACACAATCACTCATTGTTGAGTTGGAAACGAGACCCGCGACCTTACACTCTGAGAGACTAAGCGTGAGTGTGTGTTGTGGGGCGCGAAACCGTCACCTGAGGAGAGTTTATTCCTGAGCACCAATGAGAGCTCGAATTTAGGGTGGCGTGATGTTTATTCTAAGGGCAGATAACCCTCTCTCTCTCTCTCTTGGCTTTAGTGAAAATGTGAAATACCAAAAATCAAATCTTAAAACTACAGAATATATCAACTATGTACAATCATCTTATTACCTAACACTACCAGTTTGGCCATTGTCATTCTGGTAGTAAATGTGTAACTTGTTGCGATTAGGCCTTTCTAGTTTTTTGCCGATATAATTTTAGGGATTCCGTTCCGATATTTAATTTTCAGCCCAGCCTCTCCAGCATCAGTACGAGACTTCAGATCCTCCCGCAAGTGGCTGAGCTGTTTCCTTTCATGCTTGGTTCGGTCTCTTGAGATATACGCATTGGCGAGGCCAATATCTTTAAGGTCAAGATTCCTTAAAGTTTCAATGTTAAGATTCTTCATGAAATCCATGACAATAGCTTGTTCTTTGAAAATAACTTTTAGAGGTCTAGGTCCATTGTCAGACGGTTTCCCAATTCTATAAGTCTTAAATCCTAAGTCATAATTAGTCTGACAGAATTTATTTACCAGTAGGGTTACAGCAGTGTTATCATGATTGACTATCGAAGCTACATTGGAGCTTTTAGATTCGATAAGCCCATATACTATGATATTTCGTGAACAATTATTTCGCTCGGCAATTTCTTCAAAGATTGTATCGCAATTTACAGATTCTGGAGTCGCTATTTTCAGGGCGCTAACCTCTTTCTCAAGGGAGTCGAGCCGCTTTTCTGCCCCTAGAATCCTGGGCTCCAAATAAGCAAGTGTCTGGTTTACCCCTGCAAGTTCGTTTTTCATAGTAACAATATCTTCTGGTACTCCAGCCAATTTATTCATCATATCCAACATTTTATCGATCTTGCCAGAAAATACATTGAAACGGGCCTTAAATGTGTTTGAGGGGTGATTTCGGGATTAATACAGTCAACACGATTGCAAAACCATTTTTTCTTGTTATTTGAAGATAAAGCCGCATACTCAGTGTTAGAGAGGCTAACACACGAGAAATGGAACCAACGACAACATTTTTTTTCACATTTGATACCTTTTTCAGAGTCAAGAACCTTGTGCATACACACTACGCAAACCTCCACATCAGGTACCAGATCCATGATTATAGACGATCCTAATAACGATTATAATGCAAGTAAAGAAGGAATTTTCTTTCACCTATTGATAAGGATGACAAGGAAGTAAATTTATCATATCAAATCACGTACGAATGGATTTTTTTCAAAACAAATTAAAATATTTTTTGTTGGATAGCAAAGTTAGGGGATTCTGAATTCATAACACATTTTCTAAAAAGACTTTAAAATTACAAGACTGATTCAGTGGGGGAAAATGAAATAGATAATTGAAAGATAACCAGTCTAAAATAATATAAAGCTATTAATGTTCTTATATACTTGGAAAATCACATTCCATGTAATTATTTATATGGCTAGACTTTTGAGAAATTAATTCTGCGAATTTGTTGTCTTTTGTTAAATATAGACATATTTAGATGAGACCGGTTAAAGTAAATCAGGACACACAAGACAAGAACATCATATAACCGGTTAAAGAAAGTGAGGACAGATAGGACTAGGACATTATATAACCGGTTAAAGCAAGTAAGGACAGACAAGACTAGGACATTATAACCGGTTAAAGCAAGTGAGGACACATAGGACTAGGACATTATATAACCGGTTAAAGCAAATAAGGACAGACAAGACTAGGACATTATACCCGGTTAAAGTAAGTGAGGACAGATAGGACTAAGACATTATATAACCGGTTAAAGCAAGTAAGGACAGACAAGACTAGGACATTATACCCGGTTAAAGTAAGTGAGGACAGATAATACTTACTTATATTATATAACCGGTTAAAACAAGTGAGGTTAACACAAGACAAGGACATTATGAGACAGGTTAAAGCAAGTGTGAATAAACAAGAAATGTCATTATTATAACCAGTTAAAGCACGCGAGGAAAGACGAGACATTATATAACCGGTTAAAGTAAGTGACGACAGACAAGACAAGGACATTATAATATAACCACTTAAAGCAAGTGAGGACAGAAACAAAACAAAGAAAGTTTGTAATTTCACTCGTTCTAATGTATATTTAATTATATGCATTTAAATACTAACAATCATTCTTCAGTTGAAAAGCAAAATAAATATAATGGTATTTTTAATTTTTTAACATAATAAGAAAATAATTTTGAACGAAATCTCTCTTGAATTTGGATAAGAACAACGTATATGATCATATTTAAGAAAAATGGCCACTTGACATTTCAAACCTGCATGACAATTAGTATGTATAACTATTTTTTAACAATTGTTATTAGAGTAACAATTACCACATTAAAGGATCAAGGTAATTTCCAATCTTTACCAAATTGAATCTGTGTAATGGTATATTAGTGGTCCATATGTTTTAAACACATGAGACTCCTTGTCCAATCAAAGATGTTAGTTCGGCTATTTACTTTCGTTATTGTGTGCAGGATCAAATAAAACAAAAATAAAAAGCATTATTTTGGCCACATTAGCTTATCCTTCAGCTAGAGTTAGTTTTACTAATATTTCATAAGCAGTAACATAATTGCCTAAAACTTGTGTGTGGGACTGAAGATAAACTCCCTTGGTAAACTCAATTTGTTATATAAACACAAACCGATCCTACGTGACAGATGTTTGCTCAAGACATGGGTTGATTTTTACTGAACCTATATTTACGTTCATTTACGGGTTTCGTTTGTATTCTAACTAACATTATACTTAATTTCGTACTATATACAAGTAGAAGCAGTTCTTATTGACGCACCTGATATTTCTATTTTATCGAGTTACCAATTTGCCAACATTGTTAATTTCATACTATATACAAGTAGAGGCAGTTCTTATTGACGCACCTGATATTTGTATTTTATCGAGTTACCAATTTGCCAACATTGTTAATTTCGTACTATATACAAGTAGAGGCAGTTCTTATTGACGCACCTGATATTTGTATTTTATCGAGTTACCAATTTGCCAACATTGTTAATTTCGTACTATGTACAAGTAGAGGCAGTTCTTATTGACGCACCTGATATTTGTATTTTATCGAGTTACCAATTTGCCAACATTGTTAATTTCGTACTATGTACAAGTAGAGGCAGTTCTTATTGACGCACCTGATATTTGTATTTTATCGAGTTACCAATTTGCCAACATTGTTAATTTCGTACTATATACAAGTAGAGGCAGTTCTTATTGACGCACCTGATATTTGTATTTTATCGAGTTACCAATTTGCCAACATTGTTAATTTCGTACTATATACAAGTAGAGGCAGTTTTTATTGACGCACCTGATATTTATATTTTATCGAGTTACCAATTTGCCAACATTGTTAATTTCGTACTATGTACAAGTAGAGGCAGTTCTTATTGACGCACCTGATATTTGTATTTTATCGAGTTACCAATTTGCCAACATTGTTAATTTCGTACTATGTACAAGTAGAGGCAGTTCTTATTGACGCACCTGATATTTGTATTTTATCGAGTTACCAATTTGCCAACATTGTTAATTTCGTACTATGTACAAGTAGAGGCAGTTCTTATTGACGCACCTGATATTTGTATTTTATCGAGTTACCAATTTGCCAACATTGTTAATTTCGTACTATGTACAATTAGAGGCAGTTCTTATTGACGCACCTGATATTTGTATTTTATCGAGATACCAATTTGCCAACATTGTAAATTTCGTACTATATACAAGTAGAGGCAGTTCTTATTGACGCACCTGATATTTGTATTTTATCGAGTTACCAATTTGCCAACATTGTTAATTTCGTACTATATACAAGTAGAGGCAGTTCTTATTGACGCACCTGATATTTGTATTTTATCGAGTTACCAATTTGCCAACATTGTTAATTTCGTACTATGTACAAGTAGAGGCAGTTCTTATTGACGCACCTGATATTTGTATTTTATCGAGTTACCAATTTGCCAACATTGTTAATTTAGTACTGTGTACATTGGCAATTAACAAATGTAACTGCTTGTCTATGTTGGTCGTGTAGTCTTTAATGTAGTTGGAGGTTTGGTGTTTAAAGATTATCCGGATATCCGGTGGTATCGGACAGTTAGTGATTATCATAACTGCCGTGTGAGTTCAGCACTTGTCACTAGTGCTGTGTATTCCTTTAGAGAAGGAACCAGTCTGCTCGCCATCTTGGACGGATTTTGTTCGGCGTCTGTGAGATATTTGATTTTAAGTGTAATTGAGGTCAGTGGGCGCTGTATCGAGTTATTTTTGCACATCTGTACCACTTACAAATGTAAGTATATGTTTCATCACATATATTAATTATACATATTGTCTATTACTTATTCAAACTATAAGTAGCATAAACTTCTATTTTAAGCAGAGTTAGGTCTATCGAAGTTCCTTGTAACCATGCCATTCCGGTGGTATCGGACACACTAGTTTCCGGTGGTATCGGACACTAAAACATTTTCTTGATAATGCCAATTCATCTTATGTATAATTTCACAGGTGCAATGGGGAAAATACGGGGTAAGTGGACTGAAGAAAACATGAACGCTGCTATACAGAGCGTGTTAAAGGGAGAAAAATCAATTAGAGAGTCAAGTCAAAGATAGGCCTACTCTGTTCCCAAAAGTTCTTTGGCAGATAGAGTAAAAAATTTAAACGTGGACAGGAAGCCTTGCTAAAACCTAATACAGATAATAAAGGTACTTTTCATCATACTTTTAACGAAGAACAAGAGCGTATGTTGTATGAACACTGTAAAAAATTAGATGACCAGCTCATGCCACTTAACAGAACTGAATTTATGAAACTGGCGTATCAGTTTGCCGAAGTTTTAAAAGTAAAGCATCGTTTCAACAAATCGACCGAAATGGCAGGGAAGCATTCTATTACGATTTTATTTCTAAATATAAAGATTTAAGCTCAATCTACAAGCTTACAACGTGCTGTAGGTTTCAACAAGGAACAAGTCTCAAGATGTTTTGACAAGCTAACTGAGTTGATGACTAAACATAATTTCCTGCCATCCAGAAGATTTAACGTTGACGAAACTGGGCGTTTCTGTTGTACACACAAACAGACTTAAAGTTATTTCGTCTAAAGGAAAAAAACAAGTAGGTAAATTGACAACTGCGGAAAGAGGTCGTAATGTCACGATCTTACTGTGTATCAATGCAGCTGGTGATCAATTTATTCCGCCATTATTCGTATTGCCAAGACAACGAATTGATGTTGAGTTTAAGAAGGATGCCCCACTAGGTAGTATTTTTGATGGACAGCCAAATGGCTGGATAACTAAGGATGGGTTCTTGAAATGGTTAACATTATTTCAGGAACTAGACAAATCAAATGAGAAAAGTCCTGTCCTGTTAATTGTAGATGACCATTGTAGCCACAAAGATCTGGATGTCATTTTATTTGCTAAAAAAACATCACATTCATATGATGTCTTCCTCCACACACATCTCACAAACTCCAACCGCTAGACAGGGCCATCATGAAGCCTTTTAAAAATGCATATAACGAATCATGTTCATTGTGGATGAGAAGGTATCATTTCATGAAAATAGCTCTCAAAGACATTGCTGGCTTAGTAAATGAAGCGTTCTTGAAGATATGCCGAATGGAGCTGGCAATATCAGGGTTTGCCTGTACAGGAATAAGTCCATTAAACTCTAATATATTTACTGATCTGGATTTTAAGGCTTCATTGATCTCTCAGATGGATACAGATAGTCATCCAGAGAATGATTCCAGACCTAAAACATCAGAATCCTTGTGCCAACTCGAACAGACTAGTTTCCTAGACTTGAATGTTCCTTGCACATCAACCAAGACATCCAATGTTTTGGAAGAAATCTCATCTCTCCCCAGCAGCTCAAATTCAAAGTTTCAGATCAGAAAAGGAAGAGCTGAAAAAAAATGAAATTCTTACCTCAACACCTTACAAGTCACAAATTGAAACACACCGAGCATTAGTTGAAGAAAAAAAGGTGCAAGCTGAAGATAGGAAAAGGAAAAGGGAAGAAAAAGCAATTTTAAAAGATAAAAACAAAAAAGGAAAATGACTACTGATCGGGAGAAATATTGTTAAGAAAGATAGAGTTCATGAAGAAACACCAACAGTGGTGTTAGACAAGCGAACTTTAAGTTTTGATGGGGTCTCTAAGAACGACAACAGCAACAATGACACAAACTGCATTATTTGTGCTGAAAATTTCAATGAAGACTGGATTCAGTGCAGTACTTGCTAAGGTTGGGCTCACGAAAACTGCGCTGACTTTGAGGGAAGTGACCTATTTTACATGTGTGACACATGTAAGAATAAGAAATGATCATTCATTCTTCTGTTAACTCTTTTTTTAGCCAGAATTAGACAATGAAAATTATGTAAATTTTTCTATTTTCATACAAGATATAGTTCATGTAATAAAATGGGTTTGAAAAATAATTTCAAGTGTGCATTCTTAAAGAATTCTCGTCCGATACCACCAGACAACCAACGTCCGATACCACCAGACACATTTTAGATCATAGGAAATGCAAGGTCTATGAAAATGAATTGCCAGTTTTCTATTTGTTATTTTGGTAAAAATCATGTTATGTGTTATTTAAGTAACAAGTACAAGACTAATAAAACATTAAAACAAAATAGATAAACTAAATATTAAGATAACAATTTTGAAAAATGCTAAGGTGGCCGATACCAGCAGACTCTCTCCTATATATATTTAAATGTTTAAATTTAAATTCTAAAATTGAAATCACAAGATTGACGCATATAACTTTTTCCCTTACGTACTTTCACTTACAGTTCTAAATATACTCGTATGGCCTAGTACGAGTAAGTTTGGTATATGTATGTGCTCGTGACCTCTGTTTGTTTATTGTTGTACTAACCGTGTTCCAAAACTAATACTCCCCCCCCCCCCCCCGAGTAATTTAATAAACAATACAGAATTTTGTGGCTGAACTATATTTTTTATATTGAATAGTAATAAAATGTGACAGGATAGTATTATTTATTTAAATTGTGATTATGTTTTAGTTTTACAAAACAATTTTATATTACATCTCTCTTTACAAAAATAAACCTTATAGACCCTATTGCTCTTGACTCAGTTTAAATCATCAATAAAATGTTATATGCTATAAATAAAATCACCTCAGATGTACTGTAAAATATTTTTAGAATGTTTTGATTTAACCCCGCGTTCCTCATCTTGCCATAACCCACTATACGCATCCATCCATAACTATATTAGTTCCATCTTTAAGGATTGTAAAAATGTCATTTTATATATTACAAGTTGCCAAAAATTAAAACGTTCATAACACAACACAATTACACAATTTTAAAAGCTTTTCTTAAATATTTAATAAATATACAAACTTAATCGTGATTTGTTCACACTTTAACCTAGGCAGAAACCTGATGTTGTAAGTTTGAACATGAAACGAATGTAAATTTACTTCAAATTCATGTTAACATGAGCAAAATCAGGTCATGTTAAAAATCATGAGTCATAATAAAACACATAACCTCTCATGATTTTAGATTTGCCAAAGTAATAGTAATAAATATCAAATATTTAAAGTATATATTTAATATTAACAGAACGAAAAATACTGACCTACTAAGTTTTTCCTTTGTACGTACTGTACCGGACACGGACACAGAATGGAAAATACAAACCGTCCGTACATAATATGGACGTACGGAAACTCTACTCATTACTGATTCGAGTACTTAACTGTTCTTCAGGATTCTTAGTTTCATTCCCTATATTTTTGGAATGTATTGTTGCAAATATTACGTTTGTTGTGTGATGGGCGTGTCGGCCACGGAACGCACATAAAAACACGTTGTAGATGAACAACTGTTATGGGCAAGGAGGACACCGCAATTGGCAGGAATCTAAAATTCAAAGTAGTTTCTTCTATGTTAAAATTAAAATGAGCGCAACCTTGCACGTCCCAACTTTGACTTGCGTTGTATCTGCCTGAAATAAGTGACAAAATTGTATTGCCGACCTAAATCACTTAATTTTTTTTATATAAAATGAAAAAATGTAAATGTTTATGATTTTTATTACATGGACCTCACCGACACGTTACATAAAACTTAATAACCAAATATGTATAGTAAAATGTATAGATAAATAAAAATAAATTTCAAAAGTAAGTGTACATTTTCTTTAATATGCCACTACTTGACATTTTTTACAAACTAAGAGATACAAGAGTAATGTTATTTTTTAGATAATATCGTGTTTTAATAATAACAACGACATATTATGTGTCGTTGTTCACAGCACGGTGAAATAATGCAAATAACCCTTATAAGAGCAACATGTTTATTCCCCAAGAGGTAAGTAAGTTGCTGGAACCACTTCACGCTATGGGTTTGTAACAAGGTGTTTTATTCAATGAATAACGGCTCCCCAAGTTAACCAAGGAAACGTTTCTCTGCGTCACAGTTTATTGTTACTCCAATTTGTATTATTTTTTCTATGTTAGTTCGTACTTTTAGATTATTTACTCTCAAATATTGTCATAATTGTTTATTTTGTCCATGACATACTTTATATAATAAAGTTTGTTGTTTAGTTTAAAAATGAAAAGTTTTTGCATTATTTAGTTCAAATATATTTCCTATATATCATCATATTTGGGTATAGTTAAAATATGCCTTGTTTTCATTGCAATGCACAGAAAAATATCAGAAGTTTATACTGATTACTAAGCAGTTTAAATTAAAATTATTTTTCCAAAATATATGTATGTATATAATTTCCCATAAATATGTTGCTCATTTACAATTTAGTGATCAGATTTATAAATTGAGTCTGGTAACCCTAGACCGAAGGGACCTTAAAACTGTGATTCCCCAAATTAGTGATGTACCAGAGATCAAAGACAAATAGATAGCTGGGGGGAGGAGGAGGGGGAGGGGTGGTGATGAACGTATCTAGTGATTGCCAGCAATGGCACTGTCATCATTCACTTGCCGGCGGAACAGTAATTGTTGTGAGGGTTGTTTGGGACTGATTGCCTCTCTGTAATATCTCACACCCACCATTCGTCTTGATATAGTCATTAGAGATCTGCAGTAACGATCTCTAATTGACGTGGCCGACATTTGGCATGAAAACGTAAACAGCATTTCAATTAAAAACGAGATAACAGATAAATATTGAATAGTTCGAAAATCATAGTGGGCTAAAACGAAAAGGAGTTAAACGTATGCTACTGAATACAATATTGTCACAATACAGTATTGTCATTGAACACAGTATTGAATACAAAGGCGGAAATCTGAAAGCTATCAAGCAAAGGCAATGAAAGAGTTTTGTCATTGCCAGCAAAGCATAAACTTTTTATTTCATTTGGAAGGGAGTGTCTCCCCATCACACTTCACATTCACTAAAATGTGAAGTTTAAGGAGCACAATTCACAAGTTTTAGTCTGCTCCTTAATATAACACTGAATAAAATTTATTAATGTAAACAGTCTGAAGTGTACATCACACTAACTGGCTACGATGGGAGCGAGGACTCTATTCGTAGGGCGCGAACCAGTATGTGGCATTGGGCTTACCAATGCCAAGACTGAAATATTGAACTTGGCGGGAAATAACCACCAAAGCAGACTGTAGTGGTTTCACAGCCAAGTCTTTGCAAAATATCTGGAGAGGGGACCCAGCCCTACGCTGAACAAATAACTCACCGCCATGAATCAGAATGACATAAGGACGGTGATTGCGTATATTACTAGACACGGCCACTTCAGGAAACACCTGGCAAAAATTGGTATCTACAGAGGAGACACATAAATGCTGGATTTGTGGTGAGGCTATAACGTCTACCGAACACCTATTAACTGAGTGCGAAGCTCTGGAGCTCAAGAGAAGGAGAACATTCGGGAACGAGCTCTCAGAAGAAAGATTTGTAGCAAGTCTGGAGGAAAAGATTGTTAGATCTGGTTAAGCCGCTCGGAACAGGGGAGCACGGTAAACTTAAGGTTGAAGTGCAAACTAGGAACGGCCTTAGAGCTCTCCTTTCCTCTCAGTAACTAAACTAATTAAGTTGGAAAATGTATTTTATTTTACTCAGTTATTTCGGTCAACTAAAGTTCAGGTGAACATTTGTCATTCACTAACAGACTTGTCTGATAAATTGATTTGAAGGTTTAATAATAAAAAGCACGGTAACTAAGTATTATAACATGAAAATATATAAAAAATTTTACTGTGAATATTAATATTTCAACTATTTAAATTATAAAGTATTCTTGCAGTTACCGAGTAAAAAAAAAAAAAAAAAAAAAAAAAAAAAACAATCATCATGCTCAATCAATTATAAGTTAGACGGGAGTCTTCCATACCTTGTTTGTTCATAAGGACCAAAATAGAGCTTAACAGTCAAATTTGGTGAAACCATGATAGCTAAGGAGTCAAGCCGGTGGCGTGCCACGCAGTAGGTCCGGGTTCGATTCCCGATGTGACCATACAGTTTTTGTCCCGCCGCTCCCTTGGCTCGGAAGTCACGTTAAGTTTATGGTCCTTCTCAGCCCTAACTTCCCCTGGTAGAATATGACATCATCAACAATCGGGTGAGTGTTGAACGAAGTTAAAGAATTATTCGGTTGTAAGTAAGTCGAATAATTCTGAGTGAACAGTCAAGTAAACATTGTCCTTCCTGACTTTGTTTATTGTTTTCGCTGTTAGCAATATTATTTTATTACTTTTACTACGTTCCATCTGGTAGATATACATTCTACTGATTACGAACCAAACCCAACGATGTTATTAATTATTTTATCAACCTTCTGCACTGAATATTTCTTGTAACTATCCCAACTTCTCCTTATGCGTATACATTGTAAATGAACCAGCTTCGAAACGTATTGAATGTATCATTATATTTCAGTTTAGTTTAGAAATTTTTTTAATGATAAAATATGATTTTGTTTGCTACCTCAACCTATGTTAGCTATAAATAGCTAACTTTTCAACAATTTAAGATTAGCTGTTGACTATAGTAGGTCAGTATCAATGTTATCAAATATATATTGCATTTGAATTTGAATTCCTTGTTTAGATCTCATTTTATAGTTTTATCTAAAAGTTTTTCTTACGTTTTCTTTATTATCTTGGCGAGAAGACAAGTTGTGTAAAGTATTTCTTGGGTCAGTGTTGTGGGCTGCCAGCCAACTTGGACGACCGGGGACGTGGTCAGAAGTTTAACAACTCGACCCTCAACACTACAGAATGTTAACTAACTAGGAACAAGGGTAGAATCCAAAGGGTTTCCTGCATATATGTATTACGGCATACATCATAGAGGACTACATCATAGTCAATTTTCCTCAAATCACACATTTGAAATATTTGTCTAAAGATGTATCTATACATACTTGTACCATTTTATTCCATTTTTAAATACATTAGTTCTTATACTATTATAGTAACTAAAAATCATTATGAACATCGAAAGCTAACCAATAAAACTGTTAATCATGTACTGAAACTTCAATTTAATTTAGGAAAGTTTGACTGTCTTTTTACAGATTACATTTTAGACCACTTGTCATAATCCATGTTTTAATCAATTATTGGCATTTGGAAGATTGTGTTTTGTGTGAAAAAAATTATTCAGCCTTATTGGATAATGTGAGATAAAATAATGGCTAAGCCCAATAAAAGCCCAAAATGGGTTGGGCACTATCATACATTGAACCAAAATGGTTCAACGCAGTACCAAGCTTTCTGGGGACACGGTGTTGTACGGAATAGGTTCTGTGCTCTGTCCTCTTAATACTAACACGGCGTCCACTCAAAGATTGCCATCGAAATGGACACTACTAGAGAAGTCTGGTGTGTCCACTTGGGTAGTAGTCATTGTTCAGATGTTGTGTAGAAAATATAACTGAGTATCAGGCTTGTCAGCTGAAAATCAGAAAAATACTACGTGGTTTGGATTCCACGTAAAGCTGTAGGTCCCTTAGTTTCCCTGAATATAAAATATTGATAAATACATTTTTCTGAGGAACATTTGACCTTAGGTTGTAAAAGTGACTACACTCGTTCATCTACACTTATCACACTCATCCACACCTCATATTCTCTCATGTCTCTACAATCGGTGTCTTACTAATGGATAACTAATAATGAATATTAAAAACTTATCATTTTACTTACAATAAGTGGTAGGAAATATATCTGAGATATTTTACAAGTCCTGATAACTGATAAACTAAACAATAAACCCTCGAGCCAGTAGTTGAGCCCCTTTCTTAGCGTCTGTCAGACGCAGCTCAGATTCTTGACTTATCTCTGTATTACAGGAATCTTATCTGAGAACTTAACAAACTACACAATTGTTATATGGTTAGAATTTATGTTTGTTATTGTAATTATTTTTTAAATATTTATTTATTCAAATTTATAATATTTTGTGACTTAACTTTCTTAATATACGTTTACGCGAGTAAATAAATTGTTATTCTTAATTATACACATTCAAGAACTCAAATAATTTGTATAGAACTGTGTTTGTTTGTAGTATTCATAAAATATTATAATACTTTTCAGAACAGTTTTACAAATAAAAAAGAACGTATTGTTTCTAATGTTAATGTATAAAAACACGTAAGCCTGATAAAATTAATAACCGAAAATAGTAAAGTAAAATTATATCTGGATTATAAAATAAACTACATTACTAAGTTGTAAAACATCCTCATATAACTTACCAATTAAAAGTAAATCAGATTTAATATTCTGTTTAATAAAATATAATGGAACATATAATTATATCTCGGGCATTAATGGGCCCGTAGTTTGTAAACATTTTACATAAATACATTACCTTTCAGATATTCTCATTTTAGATGTGTATATCAACTAAAGGCCCCCTTGTTAATTGTGTTCAGTTAAATGATTAAGTAAATGTCCTGTTACTGTTAACAATGTTTATTCTAGAATGAAGTCGGCACTGGTGACGTAATGCTGTAATCCAGCTACTTAAAGACAAAGTGTTGTGGAGTTTGTGGGCGATAGGTTCTATGCCCAGTCCTTTTCTTCATACCGACACGCGTCAATGGCTGCACTCGGCGTGGACACGTCCGGGGTGTCCATGGGCGTGTTAGTCAATACTCGGGTGTTGTGTAGGCAAGGAGTATCAGACTTGTCATTAGCTGAAAATCAAACCAATACTACGTGGTTTTGATTCCACGTAAAACTGTAAGTCCTTTGGTTGACTTGGCTGTTGGGTTCTCTTAAAGGAACTATTGACCTTAGCTAGCTAGTAACAATCATTAAACACGTTCATCTACACTCATTCACCACTCATATTCGGCCATATCTCTACGATCGGCGTCTTACTGATGGCCAATGAATAATACACGTTTAAACAATCCTAAACTGGCTTGTATCGTTTTCATTAGAGGTGTGATATCTTGTCGTTGATCTTTTCATGAGATTTTCCTGGACATTAACAGCCGTAATGCTGTACTCTACCATCCTTATTTTTTAAGAATAAACCCTAAACATTTAATTATTATAAAGAGAAGTTCAATTTCATTTAAGTAACAATTTACGTTTGATTATTAGTGGATTTGACTCTCTTAAAATTCTTAATAACCGATGGAGTAAAACTATTTTGTGATATAACAAAATAAAAAAAAAAGAATAAGCTTAAAACAAACATATTCGAGATGTTACAACACTAGTATATTTTATAAAATGTCATTGACATTTTGAATCTTGTAATTTTATTTTTAAGTAAAAAGTAGTATGTTTCTTTTGTTGGCTAACCTTTAGTAAACTGTAAAAGCACAGGGTAAGTACTCAACTACGTGAAGAGAAGGTGGCAATGTGTTGTAAATATTTGATCGGTACTTTAGGAGGTGTTTCCACAGAGGACCTCTATCACACTTTACATTTGATTAACGGCAGTAAATGTTTGCAGTATGAATCTTACAGCTTTAGACTTGAAAAAAAAAATTATATTTTTCGTACTCATTTTAAGTTTACTTAATATAAATATAAAGTATATATCAACGTTTAAGGTTCAAATGTAGTTTCTTTGACGAAAATTACATTTCTTCAAATTAAATATTGCTTAATAAGAACTAGAGCATTTTCAAAGTATCATTTCTCACGTTGTCCCTGAATAAAAAATAAAATCTTACTAAAAAAGATAAGAAAACAAAACAAACATATGTGACAGTGATTAATATAATGATCTAATACAAAAGTCACATTAATTTACTTGTAAATATACTAGGGAACAGGTCAACAACAATCACAGATGGTGCAACATTCACAGATATTTGAATGAAAATCTGTTAGTACACAAAGGTATGTTGTCTTCATTAGATGTCTCATCGCATGACACTCGTTGCGTGTCGGCGCTGTTCAGGCCAGCATTACTAACAAATTGACTGGCCAATCTTCTTTGGACGTCTCATCGAAAGACACCCAACATGTGTCGGCGCTGTTCCTCAGTCTGTTCAGGCCAGCATTACTAACCAATTTACTGGCAAATCTTCTTTGAACTCCTCATCAAAAGACACCCGACGCGTGTAGGCGCTGTTCGTCAGTCTGTTCAGGCCAGCATTACTAACCAATTGACTGGCAAATCTTCTTTGGACGTCTCATCGAAAGACACCCAACATGTGTCGGCGCTGTTCCTCAGTCTGTTCAGGCCAGCATTACTAACCAATTGACTGGCCAATCTTCTTTAGACGTCTCATCGAAAGACACCCAACATGTGTCGGCGCTGTTCCTCAGTCTGTTCAGGCCAGCATTACTAACCAATTGACTGGCCAATCTTCTTTGAAATCGTCATCGAAAGACACCCGACGCGTGTAGGCGCTGTTCGTCAGTCTGTTCAGACCAGCTTTACTAACCAATTGACTAGCAAATCTTTTTTGGACGTCTCATTGAAAGACACCAAACGCGTGTCGGCACTGTTCCTCAGTTTGTTCAGGCCAGCATTAATAACCAATTGACATGCCAATCTTCTTTTAATTCCTCATCGAAAGACACTGGAAAAGTGTCGACGCTGTTCCTCAGCCTGTTCAGGCCAGCATTACTAACCAATTGACTGGCAAATCTTCTTTGGACGTCTCATTGAAAGACACCCAACGCGTGTTGGTATTGTTCCCCAGTTTGTTCGGGCCAGCATTACTAACCAATTGACTGGCCAATCTTCTTTGAAATCCTCATCGAAAGACACCCGACGCGTGTAGGCACTGTTCGTCAGTCTGTTCAGGCCAGCATTACTAACCAATTGCTGGCCAATCTTCTTTGAAATCGTCATCGAAAGACACCCGACGCGTGTAGGCTCTGTTCGTCAGTCTGTTCAGGCCAGCATTACTAACCAATTGACTGGCAAATCTTCTTTGGACGTCTCATTAAAAGACACCCAACGCGTGTCGGCATTGTTCCCCAGTTTGTTCAGGCCAGCATTACTAACCAATTGACAGGCCAATCTTCTTTGAACTCCTCATCGAAAGATACCCGACGCGTGTAGGCACTGTTCGTCAGTCTGTTCAGGTCAGCATTACTAACCAATTGACTGGCCAATCTTCTTGGGACGTCTCATCGAAAGACACCCAACGCGTGTCGGCGCTGTTCCTCAGTTTGTTCAGGCCAGCATTAATAACCAATTGACATGCCAATCTTCTTTTAATTCCTCATCGAAAGACACTGGAAAAGTGTCGACGCTGTTCCTCAGTCTGTTCAGGCCAGCATTACTAACCAATTGACTGGCAAATCTTCTTTGGACGTCTCATTGAAAGACACCCAACGCGTGTTGGCATTGTTCCCCAGTTTGTTCAGGCCAGCATTACTAACCAATTGACTGGCCAATCTTTTTTGAAATCCTCATCGGAAGACACCCGACGCGTGTAGGCACTGTTCCTCAGTCTGTTCAGGCCAGCATTACTAACCAATTGACTGGCAAATCTTCTTTGAACTCCTCATCAAAAGACACCTGACGTGTGTAGGCGCTGTTTGTCAGTCTGTTCAGGCCAGCATTACTAACAAATTGACTGGCAAATCTTCTTTGGACGTCTCATTGAAAGACACCCAACGCGTGTTGGCATTGTTCCCCAGTTTGTTCAGGCCAGCATTACTAACCAATTGACTGGCCAATCTTCTTTGAAATCCTCAGCGAAAGACACCGACGCGTGTAGGCGCTGTTCCTCAGTCTGTCCAGGCCAGCATTACTAACCAATGACTGTCCAATCTTCTTTGGACGTCTCACCGTGACACTCGATTCGTGTCAGTGATTTTTTTCAGTTTGTCGACTGTGTTACACATTACTTTAAGAGTTAAACAGGTGGATCGTGTACTTCCTTTTTATCTTCATTGCAATAAAACATATTGTGTGTAAATAAAACAAATAACTAAAAGAACGTTTTAGCTGCATAAATTTCAAAACATTTAGTACAAAATAAACTGAAATGTTTTTATGATTACTCAAAACAGAAAAAAGTTATTAATTAAAAATCAATATGAATTGGTTTGAATTTTCCTTGATCGAATCGTAAACTTTACAAATCGGATAAAGTAATAAGGAAAATCTTGAATACACAAATTTGACTATCAATAGGCATACTTCCCTTCTATACTCAGAGAAAAGTAGATGATAAAAATAAGTAAGCTTAATGTATTGAAAGAAATGGTAAATGGAAGGAATTCCTCCTCGCTTGGCTAGTAAATAATGCATGGAGATGGTGGCAATATTTACGTACTGCTGGCCGAGTGCGGCTTTACATCTGAATATCTCCGTGTGAGTGGGGCTTTATGTGAGGTGTTTGAAAAGTGGAAGCTTAAGAATACTAAATATTGAAGGTAAATGTAAGAAGTAGAAACATCAATACAGCAATACAGCAATACAGCAATACGTCAATACAGTAATACGTCAATACATCAATACAACAATACATCAATACAGTAATACATCAATACAGCAATATATCAATACGTCAATAGAGCAATACGTCAATACAGTAATACATCAATACGTCAATACATCAATACAGCAATACGTCAGTACAGTAATACATCAATACAGCAATACAGCAATAGGCCTACATCAATACATCAATATAGCAATACGTCAATACAATAATACAACAATACAGCAATACATAAGTAAGAGCATTGTGATTTATAGTTTATTATTATAAGTGAATAACGTAAATCTGGATCATAGTTGTTAAATATAGGATACCAAAAGAGAATTCGGAAGAATTTATAAGGTATATTATATTCTGGTAATTTACATTAGCTATTATAATTATAGTTCTCTTATAATGGAACGCCCAATATTGTGTTCCACGCAACAAGATTTTCTATTAGTTTCTGAATATAAAAAAGGAACACAAAACATAATTGTACTTAAGAACCATCTGTACTTAAAACCTATGTACAGTTCCTTTGAAGGCTTCTACATTATGTCCAACAGATGTTTTTGTTTATTTTTTAAAACTTGTCTTAATTACAATGTTGTAATGTTTACATTACACATTAAGAAATGAATTGAATGCTATGTCAAAACTTTAAAAAGATTGTGGGTGTTTGCTTTTGATCAAATGAAAATTCCCACTGTCACGGTTTGAAGGATTCGGTATTTACAGAAAATACAGATGAAATGCTTCAAATGTCAGAACTTCTCACAATAAACATGTTGATATTTCACAATAGTATTTAATCTGATAAAAAAATGGGGCAGTTTATCAAGAGGCTGTGTGATGTATTTTATATTAATTTCTGCTGTAAAGTACACTCGACAAATGAACGTTGACTGTTCCGAAACTCATTAATGGTCCTTTCCCGGTACAAATATCCATTACGATAATCCTGTATTTACAATGAGCTAATGAGAGTTAATATGGGATTGGTCAGCTAACAATGACGAGTTGCAGTAGGTAACAACTGTTTAAGTAGGAATGTATTGCGGGTTTGTACTGAGTTTAATTTTCTTTGCCAATGACTCAGTCAAAGTAAATAACTAACAAACAGTCATTGTAAAATGACACAACAAAACATCTCTTGACACTTGTGGTAGGTACGATGTTCTAAGAACACATAATTATTTACATTTTCGGGTTTTAAAACAATGGACTATACATCATGTCGCAGTTTAAAACTTCTTTTTTTGTCTAATTTATGTTTTTTTCACATGAGTGAAAGAGCATATTCTTTTATAACATCACAATTAATACTTTCCTGAATTACTTTCATCTGATAATAATGACTTAAAAAGTTATGTAAACCATTTCTCAGTATTTAGTCTAATAGTTTATATTGAATTCCTAATAGTAATAAAAAAATGTTTATTGTTAATTGAATACTGAACGAGAGGATAATTTTGTTTCTGGGCATGTGGGAAAGTTGAAGGGTTTGAGTATGCGGTTATCTGAAAAAAGGCCTCTCTCCACTTCAAGGCAAAAAGTAATTCGAAACTTCTTCATCCTGGAAACATACAGCTGTTACATGAGTCTTTATTATGAAAATGTAAGATAGGATCGATTTAAACTTAATTGAGTAGACCTTAACTTATAGTTCCACAAATAACGAATAACTATATAATTATAATATAGTGGATTTAAAAGAAAAGGATTAAATACTACGTTACATAGCAACATTTAAATAGTCCCAAAAAAATTGAAAACGTCCAAAATAATTCAATGACAGAACTCCAGCTATTCTCATGCGCTTTATCAAAGTGATATATTGTACATGTATAAATTAGTTCACATTAGGGCTACTATTTTAATAAAATCAAAGATAAATATAATAAAGTACCCTTTATTCATTTTTTATAAAAAATATATGACTAGTTTCGGCTCTTAGGCCATCTTCAGATAAATAATATAACCTAAAACAAATTAACAAATTATAAAAATAAAAATAAAACAGATGAAAATAATATAACATATGATTAATTTAGTGTGTGGGTAAGTTGAATTTTACTTTTTGATTCTTATGTTTTTTAACTTCTTTTATTTTTTCGTATATAGGATTGTTCATGTTAATTTGTGTATTTAATATGTTCTTTGGTTCATTATAATTGTTAATGTATATGTGTAAATTTTCTTTTGTATTCATTTTTTCTCCTTTCTTCTCGTATTCTAAAATTGTAACATTTTCGTTTATATTTTGATAACTGTGATTTGATATAAATTGTAATAAATATAAATTGTACTTAAACATCCTAATATTTTAGAAATGGATTGTATAGTTCACATCCTCTATTTGCTATTAATCTTCCATTGTTAATAAATCTTCAAAAACAATAAATGTTTGTGAAAGTAACGCTTTTTTTTTTTACTAACCACAGCAAACTTTCTTAAGTTTTCTATCAATCTATATACATGCTAAACATTTGTTGTTTGAATTAAGTAACATTAAATGTATTTTAAATGTAAATAATATTTAAATTAAGTTAAATTTAAATTAGATTATCATTTAATACGTAGCCTAATATAAATATAATATACAAACAGTTTTATATTGTTCACTCAGTTGCTTATAATGTTTTGAAGAAAGTATAACCAATCGAGTTGAAATATTGTAGTTTTTTCTGTATGAGGAAACGGATAATAAAGGATACTGGATTACAAAGCCTATATGAAGAATACTAATTAACGAAGCCGATAACAATTGGATACTGGATAACGAAGCCGATAATTATGAATACTGAGTAACGAAGCCTATAACAATTGGATACTGGATAACGAAGCCGATAATTATGAATACTGAGTAACGAAGCCTATAACAATTGGATACTGGATAACGAAGCCGATAATTATGAATACTGAGTAACGAAGCCTATAACAATTGGATACTGGATAACGAAGCCGATAATTATGAATACTGAGTAACGAAGCCTATAACGATTGGATACTGGATAACGAAGCCGATAATTATGAATAGATACTGAGTAACGAAGCCTATAACAATTGGATACTGGATAACGAAGCCGATAATTATGAATACTGAGTAACGAAGCCTATAACAATTGGATACTGAATAACGAAGCCGATAATTATGAATACTGAGTAACGAAGCCTATAACGATTGGATACTGGATAACCGATAACGATGAATACTGAGTAACAAAAACAATAATGACTCATAGTGAGTAACAAAGCCTGTACTACGAATGCTGAGTAATGAAGATGGTAGTGACATATACTAGTCAATGAAGCCGATAGCAATGAATACTGAGTAACGAAAAAAAATAATGACTCATACTGAGTAACAAAGCCTATACTACAAATGCTGAGTAATGAAGACGATAGTGAAATATACTGGGAAACGAAGCCGATAACAATGAATACTTAGTAACGAAAACAATAATGACTCATACTGAGTAACAAAGCCTACACTACGAATGCTGAGTAATGAAGACGACAGTGAAATATACTGGGCAACGAAGCCAATAGCGATGAATACTGAGTAACGATAACAATAATGACTCATACTGAGTAACAAAGCCTACACTGCGAATAACGATAACAATAATGACTCATACTGAGTAACAAAGCCTACACTACGAATGCTGAGTAATGAAGACGATAGTAACATACACTTGGCAACGAAGCCAATAGCGATGAATACTGAGTAACGATAACAATAATGACTCATACTGAGTAACAAAGCCTACACTACGAATGCTGAGTAATGAAGACGATAGTAACATACACTTGGCAACGAAGCCAATAGCGATGAATACTGAGTAACGATAACAATAATGACTCATACGAGATAATTAAGCCTATCTCAATGATCATACGCTGTACTGGGATTTTAAGATCGATCACTGACGTTTAAAATCCATTTAAAAATCCACCAACTAATATAAAAACAAGAGCACTTGTTTAATCGAACCCTACCGTCTTATGATTACAGTGCAACCTTGATATAACGAATATCATGGGGAAAGAGAAAAATTCGTTATATCAAGGATTTCGATATATTGAGGTTCGATATAACGAGGGGATTTTAGGCAGACACAATTTCATTTCTTCTTTTAAAGTTCTGGAGCCAGCCATTGCTAGCTCGGAAGTTTGTCTTGGCATGTAAGCAAATTCGATGATATGCAGTAATTCGATAGACAAGAATGACTCCATATGAGTAAAAGCTACTTTCGATTGTGAGTAGAAGACGATGTAACATAACATGGCAACGAAGCCATAGCGATGAATATGAGTATCGTTTAACAATATTGACTCAACTGAGTAACAAAGCCTCATACGAATGCTGGTAATGAAGACACTATTATACTCACTTGGCATACGAAGCCAATAGGATGAAACTGAGTAACGCAACACAAAATGAACATAGAGTAACAAAGCCATACACTACGAATCTGAGTAATAATGACTGAAATAAACCATACACTTGGCACGAAGCCAAAACAATGAATACTGATACAGATAAACATAATGACTATACTGGGGTAACAAAGCTTACATACGAAGTGCTGAGTAATGAGACGAATAACATATTTTGGCAACGAAGCCAATAACAATGAATACTTAGTAAAAAACATTTCGATTATACGGGATATATTAAGCCTATCTCAATGTATCATACGCTGTATGGATTTTAAGATCGATCACTGACGTTTAAAATCATTTAAATCACAACTAATATTAAAAACAAGACACTTGTTTAATCGATACATCCGTCATTAAGATAGCAGGAAGCCGTCTCTTTAAAGTTTGGGTATGCTATGTTATATATAACTAGAAATTAGTTTTATAAATATTTTCTTTAATAATTAGGCCACACTAGAATTTTTTAAGCAGGCAGATTAGACAGTTATAAGGAAATATTTCCTACCCTAACTGAAATTTAGTGGTTAGTAATCGTCCTTTTGCTTACTATTAACAAAGTGAAGTGGACACTCTTAGCGTACAGACGTTTAACGTTTCATTTAACGTTAAACGTTTAAGGTGAGAGATTAAACCGCTCACCCACAGATCTAGGTGGATCTTGTGTGGTGGCTTATCAGAGCTCAGCGACCAATAAACTTAATAATCTTCAAAGACTAGCAAGCTTAATTATAACGGGTGCATTTTCAAGCACACCTACGGCAGAACTAGAAGTGCTGCTTAATTTATTGCCTCTAGACCTTCAACTCACAGTGGAGGCCAGGAAGGTAATATACAAGCTAAACAGAAAGTAAACGAAACTCAAGAATTGAAATAGTACTCTTGGAATCAGTAATTGAAATAATAATTGTCTTGTAAAACTTAATTAAACATTTCAGTAACAAAGGAAGATACTCACTAATTGACGTTTATTCTATTGATTTTAATAACATATACAAAGCTTCCAATTCTTCTAAATGAGTTAGGAGTCATAAATATACTAAAAGTGACCAGTTGTTTATTCAGCCTTTCACTTTAACATTACGTTCCATATATGGCATTTCTGAAACATCAGCATTACTTCTCATCAAATCAAACAAAGACTGCATCAAATCATAAAAACTCACTCATAACTTGTATTCAATGAGTTAAATAATCACTCCATATATTGATGATCTGGTAAATAAAGTAAATAAATTAAATTTTATTAACTGTAATAACTATTTAAAATGCACTAAAAGACGAAAATTAACTGTACATAACACAATGGTGCCTTAACGAGTCTACATCAAGGCGTGGAGATCTTTGTCTGGTGAGAACAATATTGTACAATTTATTATTCATAAGTTTAGATTTAGTATTCATATCTTCAGCAGTGCTTTGCAGTGACAACAGACATTTATAAGAAACTTGTAAGTAGATAAGTAAATTTGTATGATGATTTTCACCTAGACTTTTAAATAATTTACATGTTGATTAAACAAATATATATTTCATTTTTATTTATTTATTTTCTATTTTAACATAAAACTTCACTCGCCAGTTCATATGGGCTTGCAAGCCTGTGTGGGAACTTTATTCAAAGAGTGAAGTACCGACCGTTGACCCAGTGGGGATTCGAACCTTACCCTCCGCAGTCCGAAGCCTTAACCATTGAACCATCACGCAGGCAAATTATGTATATATTGACAAGAACCCAATTCTTATGTTTGAATATTAAATTTTACTCTATCGTATTTTACATAATTAATTTAAACCTATAATTTATTAACGTAAATTGAAACCGTCAAAAAAGTAGTAATAACTGACGATCGGCGATACCATAACATACAGATGTTTTGCATTATGTAAATATTGTCGTAGCGCTGCCACGTTACTCGAGGTCGTGGCAGTTGATGTTCAGAGTTGATATGTTTGTTTATGTGTTGTTTATATTGACTGAATAAATCATTAATGTCACTAATTTCTTTTATTTATACGGAACGGATAATTGATGCTTATGATCAATCAGTATTCCTAAAGTAGACCGTAACAACGTTTTTATTCTGATTTTAATTTTACTACAGTTGATAGTCAAAAGGTAAATTTCAGCAGGTTTGTACACAGCAAAGTTACAGTGCAAAGAATTTTTTTGTAAATAAAACAATGTATACAGGTAAATATTAGCTAATGTACACATTTTGGCCACGCCCACGCTTACGTAGTACAGTTAGCTTTGGTACGTATTATATTTGAAGAACAATATTGATGATTGTTTGATGTTATTTGGGGATGGCGTATTTTTTATTGTTTTGACCTTATCCTCTGTTCGATGAATACCACTTTCGTAATTTTCAAGACCTAAATATGTTATAGACTTCTGGAACATATTAAATTTTCTTTTCTAGCTTTTAGTTTTTACGTGTTCACATCGATATTTCCCTTTTATGATTATATCATCTAACAGTACAACAACTTTAGGCAAATTACTAATTCCATATACCGTTGAAACAAAATAGCTGATACCCCAAAAGGCAATCTCACTTATCTATAGTAACAGTTATTTGTGAATATTACCAGATATTTCCCGTGCTCCTCTTTCAATCTCAATTGCAAATAAGAATCTTTTAAGTCAATTATTGAATACTCTTTTCCATCGGACAACGCATTTGTAAGTTCTGAAAATGTAGGTAGTAATGTCAACCCTAAAATTATTCTTGGGTTCAAAGTCACCAAAAATCACCGCAAATTCTTATACCTTCCATCGGGCTATTCACACCGTAGAAGTTGCCCGTTCTATAGATGTTTCTGCAGAATCACTTTTTTCAGTACATCTGCTTTAACCAATCTATCTGGTTCCATTTCTACTCTGTTTCATGAGGAAAGGAATGAACAACTGGGAAACGTTTGGGTTCAACACATTCTTTAATATGTGTTTTTGCCTCATATCCTTTTATTGTTCCCAACTTATCAGAAAATACTTCCGAAAAGTCTTTCAGTATGTCATAAATCTGTATACTTGGCATACTAGTTGTACTTTAACTTTAGAACTAAGATAGTCGAGCTTTGAAACTGTTTTGTGTGGCGGAAATTTCATCTTAACATTAACATCCAAGATAATCCAAACAATGACGTCTCGGAAAGTCACACAGCATAAAGCCAATACTAAATAACTCAAACAAGAACAACTATTATGGTGATCGATTCTTCATACCACGTTCTCCACCCTGAGACCAAGGTACACGTAAAGGCTGCTTAGTTGTTAATGTTTTATTTGTTTTACTGTAACTTTCAAACAGTACAATTAAATTGTAATTTTAGTAATTTTCCGAGTAAAAGTGAAACCTGGATATAATTTTTACTATCTGACTCATATTTTAATATTGGAAGGATGAACACCTACATACTTACTACGTTCAATTCAACATCTTATAATTTATTATGTTTTGTTTTTATTAAGCACTACATTATAATGCAACTATCACTAAATAGAATTGTCCACTATCACTTCTGAATTCAGGCAATAAAGAAGCAGAAACAATAGATCATATACCCCCTGCTCTGATGATAGGTTGTAGTTTGAATTAGGGATGGTCGAACCAGTGACATTTGAATACCAGTGACAATGGTGACAGTGACAACCACATACCAGTGACTTTTACCGGTGACAGCTGTCACCGGTGACGGCCGGGATTAGTCCAAGTCCAGTCACTATCCCACCGCCGTCCGTCTCAAGTGTTGTGGTGTTGTATTTGAACACAGTTTAGACTATGATAATGTTTCCCAACATTGCTTAAATTACTTAAGCGTATTTTTTTGATAAATGTAGGTTTATTAAATAAAAACAATACAATTATTTAGATTGGTTATAATTACAATTTTTGCAAGTAGGCCTACTTTTATTCTATTACTCTAAGAAATAAAAGTATAAAATAAAATAACAGTAGGCATATAAAATATTTTATTTTATATTTTATTTTATTTTATATTTTATAAAACAGAATAAAAGTAGGCCTACTTTTATTCTATATTATTCTAAGTTATATCCATTTAAAAAAATATAACAATGACTAAAACAACCTAGTTGTATGTAAATTAATTCTTATATATCCAGTAGTAAAATAGTTAAATTAAATAATTATTTAAAAACCCACATTGTATTAGTTTTTGAGAGGAATAAATACATTATAATTTTGCTTGCTCTAGGTTGGGAATAAAAAATAGACATAAAATTGATGCCTTCACCCTACTCCGGCCGTATCAAGGTCAAAAGACACTGGCAGCTATCTGAGCTGTCGCCGTCAGTGCGTCACCAAACACCGAGATTTCAGTGACCGATCAGAACGATGTCACCGATCGTTTTGGAAGTACAGTAGATGTTTGGGTACCCAACCATGTCCAGGTCCAATTTCAATTCAGTGACAAGCGAATCGGTGACAAGCGCCGTGCGCATGCGCGATCCACAGTAGCGTAGTTCATTCGATATCCACTTGTAGCAGTGCAAGCTGTACTGAATTCCTGTCACTGGTATTTCTCACTTTCTGTACCAGTGACTATCGGTGACAAGCAAATACCAGTGACAAAGTCACCGGTACGTAAATATCGCCCATCCCTAGTTTGAATGTATGCCATGCCGTAGCAGCACCTGTCGAAGACCACCCTAATTGAACTCATGTTGCGTTATTACCGTACAGAAATGACCCGACTCCCTTCCGGATTAGTTAATTCACGATGTCGAACCCGACATTTAACTGGGAAAGGCTATAAAATGAATTTTCATCTTTCACATTTAGTTTATTCACAATTCAGTATGTTAATATTCATTAAAAAAACTCAGGAATTAATATATACAGTTAATTTACAAGGGCTTAAAACTAACACATTCTTATGAACTCTTATTTAAAAATAAATTGTTCATCTTCAAACAAGAAAGAACTTCATAGAAGAGATTAACATAATCTTTAATTTTAAACCTATTTAAATGAAGCACGTAGAGAATAGTTAATAGGCTTATTTATCTGATCTTCTTAACCTCTAAAAACCAACTTTGTTTTTCCTTTCGCAAAATAATCTACCCTGGGATCGAATTTAAATATAACACTTCAAATCCACTTGGAGTTGACTTTTCAATTAAGCCGGTGTTGGTTTTAGGACTTTTCAATTTTACAGTTCGTTGGTTTTCTCTTTCCTATTTTGAGGGCGAATTAATCCTTAATAAAACGAATCAGTTTGTTTGGTATTTTTTGTTTTCTTCATATTGGATGGACTTGCATTATTATTATGTGCAAAATTCCTTTAAACAAATTAAGTTATTTTTACTTTCTGATTAAAGTTTAAGTTATGTTTAAGTTATGTTTATTTGGAGCATTGAATCTATTTACAATTAAAATATTCAAACATTAATATATACGTTACACAATTATTTTCTATATTTGTTGAAATAAATACATACAGAATTTACACCCGATCACTCAAAAGGTAGTACGGATAACTCCATCGACAACGGGAACTGTTGGTCTGACACAGTTCTTCTGCGTGCAGGTGTGATATTTTAAAGCTGTGGCTGTCATTTAAGAACGCTCACCCGTCTCACAAACCATTTGAACATATTGAGTGTTGACGGACACATTCATATGCCTCTTACATGGCCGACAACTAGAGACGTTTCGATACTTACGATACAGCTTGGTATCGAAACTTTGCTTGATATCGATACAGTATCGGTATCGTTTTCGGACTTCTGATATATCGAGGTATCGCAAGAAAACATGAGGTATCGGTATCGGAAAAATATTGCCTTCTGGACTGAGATGGTAACACTTTAAAACTAACTTTATACAAAGGCATGGCACGTTTTTATTAGAGATTTGTGAAATGTTTTTGACATATTAGTTAATTATTTTTAGTGAACGTAATTAAATTAGTTAATTTAATACAGTTCATTAATAAATAGTAAAATAATAATAAATAATAAAAGTAACTACTTTCATAAATAAATAAAAGTAATTATTAGGCAGAGTACATACCAGCATCGCAACACCATCGATACTAACGAAGTTAGGGTTACTAAGATTTTTAAATTAAATAAACATAAATAACATTTATTAGCGCAGCGTATATTCGCATAATACTTTGTCACTTCCTTGCGATACCCTTCCGATATAAATACTCGTGGTATCGATACTTTTTATGCGATACCGCGTCGGTATCGATACCGTTGTTCCGATACGGTAGCGATACCAAGTATTGGATCGGAAGGAGTATCGAATCATCCCTACCGACAACGTTGATTAAGGTAGTGATGGCTTACTGCTTTTAGGCGCCTACTGAAATCTTGGGCCAGAAATTAAACTTTGAATTCATCCTCACATCCAGCTATATCTCGGACCTGCAGGTCTCGATTACTTCCATATGTATCTGGACCAGGATGAGATTCGATTGACACTACTTTATACTTTGTTTTCAAGTATACCTAACATTTCTCACTAATGGTCTTGGTGAATGCAAGCAAATACAACCGAGTTTACTTTTAAATACATCAAAATAAATAAAGGAAAGCATATAAATAAACTATTATTAACTTACTCAAAGCTTGTATGGAAGAAAAGGAATGAAATAATTTTTATAAATTTCTAAACTAATTTAAGACATTTAAACGGCATTACATTTAAATAAACATTCTGGAACAATATAATTATTTACATAATAATGGTTTTATAACACAGTTTAATAACTTTGTTTGAAAAAATAATCAACTACATTGTGGTGAAGGAATTGATAAATACGATCACCACATATTGGTTGAAAAATAAATAACAATAATAATAATAAAAAAAATAATAGTAGTAGAAACTTGTTTATTAAAATATAGTCTAACCATGGTAATACGTCTTGATGGAGTCTTCCCACCCACCCTTCAGATGTGAACAATTACTCACACATATTGTTACTAGGGGACACCACTGCACGCTTCACGTGGCAACCCTGTCACTCACTGCGCTCATAGGGAAACATGTATATATAATTTTCCCCATGAATATATTTCATGGGAAAACATGAGCACGTTATTAGCGCCCCCCCCCCAACCGGCGCGCCCCTGGCGGGCCGCCGCTACTGTTCTTTTGGATACATTTAGTAATTATTTCAGATTTTTTAAAGATGCACAATAGTTGTAAAATTTTTATAACCACGGTTTACTCGTATTACTAATACCTAACTGGCGTTCGCAGTAGTAAGAAAGCGACCTCTGTTTATTTTTATCTGTGCTGCAACCCAACGAATTTCACTAGTGGCCTCCCATAAAGTTATACGTATAAATGTGTAGATTATTTTACAGTTAAAAAACGATTTGCGTTTTAAAAAGTATTATTATTTATCCAATTAATAAATTGTTAGCCAATTACTAAGAGCTTATTTATGTAAATATTTGTTGCACATACATTATTGTTTTAGAGGCAGGTAATTATTGTTTGAATAAAAAAAAGGGAAAACAAGTTTTACTAAAAATTAATTGATTATCTTAGGTTCTGATCCTGAAGTTGAGCCACCACATTGGAAGGATTACCCTTACAGATAGATTCCACGACATTTAGGACATTGCTTGATTTTAGTTTGCAATCGAATCATTTATGTATACTGTAACACTGAAATTGTACTGGCTTGAAATCTCTTTCTCTATATTAATATTCAATTAAACATGTTAAAATAAAAGTTGTGAGGAAGTGAGATACACTCTTGTGTGGTTAAGATACGTTGATAACAATCGTTATAGTTGTGAGAGAGCTCCTTAAATCTAGATAGAAATCAAGCAATCATAATCCTACAATCTTCGCAATGAAACATTCATTACTTATCTATATTTATAAAAGAGGATGTTTGTATATATATATATATATATATATATATATATATATATATATATATATGTTTGAAGTTTATGCGCTGCCAAACCATCCAACCGATCGCCATGAAACTTTAGGATGTTGTCCTGTATACTCCCGAGATGGTTTCTGTGAAGTTTGATGCAGATCCGTCCACAGGGTCCCGCCCCACGGGCTCCTAAAGATCCCATGTTATTCAAATGGAGAATCTGAATTGTTTACAAAAAACATATGACTGTGTGGTTTAATGTAGTTTCACATGCCATAAGCAGATTGAAGTTCTCACAACAACATTACTGTATATGTTTTGATTTATTGTAGTTCTACATTTCACCTTGAGAGTGTAGCACACACTACTTTTACTTGATCAGGTAATCTGTATTTGGTGTTAACCTTTTTTCCTCGGTAATTAAAACATGTGGTGAAACGTGAAAATAAAAAATAAATAATTATTTGTTTTGCAGTTTACTTTTTATGACATGCCTCCTAAAAAATCTAATATTGGTAGAAGAAACAAAAATGCTCGAATTCTTTCAGCTATTAGGTTCTAAATCAAACTCAATATTATGACCGGCGAAGCGGGCGGGTACAGCTAGTTGTACATAAAACAGGTAAATTATTTCTATAGCCTACAGTTAGAAAGTCATTATATCGAATAGTCATATGAAAATATGTTATTTTTAAATATAACAGGTTTGGTCATTGGAACTTTGAACAAGTAGGTTTCATTGGAATTGGAAAGTTAATTTATAAGCTAGATAGGAATCTGAAGACTGGAGAGAAAACCCTTCTACATAGTCTGCAATAGTTTCCTTTGAAGCCACTAATAGAGGTTTTGTCAAGTGTACTTTAAACAGATCCTGAAAACCAATCTTACTCACTTGAATCTCAAAGCCGTTCAAAGTTCATTTCAAGAACGCTGTATGTGTAGGAGGGTGGTACGTATTGAAACTATACAAAACACACGTGTGTTTCTATCAATAGGACACGCGTGTTCCCGTATATGCTGTACGTAAGCTATGTCAGCAATGCACGTGTCTTTTATTTGACGGTATAAAAGAGTTTCCAACAACGCTATAAGTGTGTGTCTGGCAACACTGTACTTGAGTTTTGTGTCAGTGTAAATATGTGTATCCGACAAAATTGTACATATGTTTCCTTCATCGCTGGAAAAGAGTACTCGTCATTGCCGTACGTTTATCTCCGTCAACTCGTATTTGTTTCCGTCGACGATGTACGTTTGTTTTCGTTATTACACTGTGCGTGTATTTCCAACAAAGCTATACGTGTAATTCCGTTAGCACTGTACGCGTATTTCTGTAAATACTCTACGTGAGTTTCCGTCAACGCAGTACACGTGTTTTCGTCAGCACGTTACGCGTTTTTCTGTCAATGCGTACGTTTGTAGTAATGTAAGTTTCTGTCAACACTTTACGTGTTTTCGTTAGCATTGTAAATGTGTTTCCGTTAACTCTGTGCATATGTTTTCAACAAATCTATACGTTTAATTCCGTTAGCACTGTACGCGTATTTCTGGTCAATACTCTACGTGAGTTTCCGTCAACGGAGTACATATGTTTCCGTCAGCACGGTACGTGTTTTTCTGTCAACACTATACATGTTTTCGTTAGCATTGTACATGTGTTTCCGACAACGCTGTACGTGTAATTCCGTCAGTAGTGTATGGGTATTTCAGTGAATTCTGTATGTAAATTTCCATTAACGCTGTGCGCTAGGTTTCGTCAATGCTGTACATGTGTTCCCGACACATCTATTCGTATAATTCCGTTAGTACTGTATGTTAATTTCTACCCATTCTGTACGTGAGTTTCCATTAAGGCTTTGAGTGAGTTTCCGTCAGCCCTCTACATATTTCCGTCAAGGGTGAAAGTGTTTCCGTCAATACTGTACGTGAGTTTCCGTCTACGCTATGCGTGTGTTTCAGTCAGCACTGTGCGTGTATTTCTGTCAACTCTGTACGAGTTTCCATCAACGCCGTATGTTATTTTCCGTCTACGCTTTATGCAAGCTTCCGTCAACACTGAAAAAAGTTAAAGATCGTCTTATTTTACCAGGCGAAGTTATGGCTAAGAAGCCCTCTCTAACACTTAACCTGGGGTCCAACGGCAAAAGGTTAACTTATGAACCACCACAAGTGACCGGGCAGGCGGGCTGCGTGCAAGGACGGGATCGGTGAGACGGTCTTCCATCCAAGGGACAGCCACGCTCGATATTGCATGACTCCTTTATCTTGCGATAACGTCGGAACTCTCCAGTCAAGACCACTGAAAATGTATTTCTGTCAACACTGAACTTGAGATTACGTAAACGTTGAACGTGTCTGTAGTTGTGTTTCCGTCAAAGTTTTACGTGTTTTTCCATCAAATGTGTACGTGTGTTTCATTCAATCCTGTAGTGGCATTTATCTCAAAATTATTTTACGTGTGTTTCTGTTATAAATATCGTAGTTGTGTGTCAAAAATGGTTTTAATAGGTAACATATTGTTCTAACCCTGTCAATAAATAAAGAGTGATTGATGGAACGGAGACTGCGGTGAATGGTAGAATTGGCATCGAACCACGCAGATGGGACTACACCTCATTTGATACATTCATTTCACTAGCTATAAAACTGATAGTGCAAATTAATGAATCAGCCATGGGGACATTGACATATATATTTAAAATTTAAGAAAAAAAAAAGAAAAACTTATGTTAATATTTATGGTTATTTATCTAAACTAGTTTATTTTGTTGTTATATTTTTTAGATTTTATATTTGTTAGGTCCCTACTGTTAGATGGCATTATTTGTTTTTATGTTTAGGCCTAGTGTTTTAGTTAGTGTTTTTTATTTATTTCGTTGTTTGTAGTATGTCTTGAAGTGAATTTTTACTAGAACGGTACCGTGTTATATTTTATTTTTAATTACTTCTTTTTCAGTTTCACCAAAAGGGGATTATTTATTGCCTTTTTATTTAACTTCTATTCGGAGCTGCCCAAGGACTCCGGCTTACTCCTTGGTTTTTTTATGTCTCTAGTTTGCTGCAGATATGCCCGTATGTTTAATTCCTATTTTTGTAGCGTTTGATGTTTTCGGTGTTAGTTTGTTTTCTTGTTAATTTTTTTGTGTTTCTTGTCATTTAATTTTGTGTATCTTGATATTGTGGCCTTCTGCCGGTTTTTGAATTCATTAATTATTTGTTTTCTTGAAAATAAAGTTAGTTTTGCTCAGCTGCCGAGTTGTGTTTTGACCCTCCAACTGCCACCCGTGATTCTGCCGCCTGACCGGTTTTGAGCCATCCCCCAGTTGGCACGCTTTCCAGTTTTGGGTGGGGGATGGGTCTCAATTGAACGGAGAGTGTGGTGAATGGTAGAATTGGCATCGAACCATGCAGATGGGACTACACCTCATTTGATACATTTATTTCACTAGCTTTATTTAGTTACTGTTTAAAATACAGCTTTAATGTATGATTAGATAGTGTTCTAACCCTATCAATAAATGAAGAGTGATTGATGGAACGGAGAGTGCGGTGAATGGTAGAATTGGCATCGAACCACGCAGTTGGGACTACACTTCATTTGATACATTCATTCCGCTAGATGTATTTAGTTACTGTTTAAAGTACAGTTTTTATATACGTTAAAACTCATTGAAACGAGTTTAAGCTCATTGAAATGAGTAATATCAGAGTATCTAGAGTAAATATAAATATTTATTTATGCATTTGAAGTATAAAGTATGAAGTTTAGTTTTAGAATAAATTAATTTTTGTATATTCATCATGATTGAAACTTTTTAGAGATTTTAAATGGTTCTAGATTTTAACAACACTGAAAGGGAATTTGACATTTTAAAACATACATCGCAAAATAAAATGTTACATAAATTTAATTGAGAGAACGGAGTAGGATCTCTCTACTTTGGAATTTTGTCGGGTTTGTTTATTTTGTTCAATGATAGGAGACACAAAATTAGGACGTACGTTCTACAAACAAAGGCCAAACTACCTATATGTAAGTTCTTTTTATATTTACTTTATTTCTAACAAAGAAAAGGGTTAACCTTCAGATTTTCAAATAGTATTTGTCATATTTACAGTTTGGTCTGCCAAACCATCAATCGAACTTACATGACAAGGGCATTGGCAGATTGAAATATAGACTATATTTGAATGTGGTCTAAAAGACAAAGCTGAATTTGATAAAAGTCAATAAAATTAAATCTCTTGGACAATAGTTTTTGAATTGTTGAATTATGTTTTGACAATTATTAGGTCTATTTTTCATTGATTTAGAATTCTACAATCATATAAGGGTATCCGAAGGTTATAAGAACTCTGCTCCTCATCGATAAAAATGTATTTTATTTTTAATTTTCTGTTATTCTTTAAGTAAAAATAAATTCATTTGGTCGTCCTTATTGTAACCTAAATAAATGGTTTTTTTATTGAATGAAATATTGTATGTGCTAATTAAGATTTGAAAACAGTTATAACTTCCTCGTCCTTAATATTGTTTTTTGTAATAATGTTTTTCCCATCTACATTGAGAAAAACTAGATAACGACATCCCACGCCGGTCTTAGTTTACGGAACGCGGTTTGAGCGAGAATAAGGTTTTTGCTCGCGGACGTGACGGAAAATTTAATTACATTGATTCGGGTTGGCGGTTATCTGAAACCGTCTTTTGCATCAGAGTGGCAAAAAGTACATTGAAATTAATTTTACCTGCGGATACACGTGAGTTCAACCGTAGTTCGGATAACAATTGTTATTTGTTTATTATTGTATAGTCGTCTGTATTATAACAAGTTATAGATGTTATTGATATGTTATTTTTTAATTTTATTGTTATTGGCAGATCTCTTAATTTTTAACTTTTTAATATTAATCAATGCGTAAAAGCATTATAATTTGAAAATAAACCAAACCTTTACTTAAAGATTTGTAATACCAGGGATAATGTTCGATGTATTGATATTATAATGCACTTTGTTACCACTAAAAAGGTGTGATGGGAAAGTATTATTTTACATCACTATTCTTTCAAAATTTAATTAGTTCTGAGCTGGGATTTGTAAAATATGATGTACAGGACATTTCCAACTTTAAGAAGCCTGCAGCAAGTTGGATGAGTGTTCTAATAGACAGTAGTTTAAAACAGTTATGCAAATTCATTTATTTTATGAAATTAATATTGGGCTTGTAAAATGCATACTAGTCCTATCTATAAAATAATCTAGTTTTATGATATGCAAATTGCCTTAAGAAAACATTTACTTGCTACTACTTACTACTAATTTACTGTATCAACTTATCTTGTATAAATTATACATTATTTATAGAAAAATGGTGAAATAATTAAAAAATGAAAGGTTCCCTTTAAATTCCATTAATTTTACTCATTTTTAGAAGCACGTTGAATGAGTGGCCACTGACTAGTTGACTGATTTTATTACAGTTTTCAATATGATTCAAAATGTAACTGTTATACATAACGGAAAGAATAGGTCATTCTGACTACTGTACTTAGATTGGCTTTTACTGTTACTTCTGAGACCGAACATGAACCACTTCCTGTTAAACCTGACAGACTTATACCAAGTATTATTTATTGACTTTTATAGTATTCAACCAGCCAATATTAATTTTTTGATTTTAAATCTTTAGATTTACAAACCTTCTAAAGATTTACACACGTTCTAGATTTACACACGTAAATCTTTTTAGATGACACGTTCAATTGTGTCATCGATTCACATATGAACGTTGTCAGATTTATGACGCACCGCATGGTTCTTTGATTGATAATGCTCTTTATGACGTACATAAATTCACACGACTTTAATCTGAAAGAGGTAAAACACAATGTAGTAGAAGATTATACTTGGCAGATGTTATGTTAAGCATATCGATAGCAAAAAGAGGAAAACGTCTGGTTAAAGTCTGATGGAAATGTTCACAATCCGAATAGTAGTAACTGCTTAACTTAAGTTTATCATTTAATAGTAGTAACTGCTTAACTTAAGTTTATCATTTAATAGTAGTAACTGCTTAACTTAAGTTCATCATTTAATATGACTTCCTTCTTCCAAATCTGGAGTACTTTGAAAGGCTTTGAAATTCGTTTTCAACTCAAGTTACAAGTAAAGTTTGCGTTTTATTTGAGTTTAAATAAAGGTTTTGCCTATTCATTAAAAATATTATGGAAACCCAACTAATGAATCTACGAACGTTAAAGAAACATATAGTGTCATTACGGTGCAATAATACTCATATTTATTCTCAATATATGATGCAAACAATCTTTTTAAAAACATCAGAATGATTCAAAGCCTCTTAAATCCACTTTATTAGCAGGTTGCCCGCTTTATATCATAAACACCCTACAACCTGGATGGATATACAGGGTGATAGGCACTTGGTGATTAAAATTGTACTGAATTATTATTGTACATGGTATTTGGAGTAAAACGGTGGTTTCAGAAATGTTTTTATTAAATATTATCATTACATAGCGATTTTTAAAAGTAGTTTTACAAAATGATTGCCTTATGACTAATAAAATCAGTTTTTATTTAATAATCGAAATAAAATACTCAAAAGTGTGGTATATTCTTAAAGAACGTTAAATTTTCATGGGGATAAACTGTTTTTAGATTGATTGTCTTTTATTGTGGTTTAAGGGGTATGAAAGTACAAAATTTGTAAGTTTTAAAAATTCACTTCTAACTTTAAGAGAACCTTTTATTACCCAAAAGCGAATGTGAAAAGAGTAAAAATACCTTACAAAATTCCTTTATAAATTCTATTTTATTTAGACTTGAAGAACGCCCTCGTTGAATGAAATAGCTTAACGTTTTTGTTACTAAAAGTACGACAAAATAATTTATTGAAACCCGTGCTTTCAGTTACAAAAACGTAAACCTATGTCAGCCAACGAAAGATGTTCTATAAGTCCAATGTATTAAATAAAAGAGGATTTACGAAGAACAATTTTAAGATAGTTTAACACCTTTCATATTCCCTTTTTGGTACCGGTAATGAAAAGTCCTCTTAAAGTTAGAAGTGAATTTTTAAAACTTTCAAATTTTTTACTTTCATACCCCTTAAACCAAAATAAAAGGCTAAGGGGCTAATTAAAAAACAGTTTATTCCAATGTAAATTTAACGTTATTTAAGAATATACCCCTCTTTTGAGTATTTCATTTCGATTATTATGGGAAAAACTGACTTTGTTAGTCAAAAGCCAATAATTTTGTAAGAAACCTTTAAAAATCGCTATTTAGAGAGAAATTTAAATAACTTTCCCAAATTAAGGATAATATAAGGACAAGGAAAACTGAATTTTGCAATTTTTCGTCACAAAATAAATTTTTCGTAATACAACACCAACTCCACTATAATAATAGACTCATATTACAAGTTTTTTTAACAACAATTAATAGTTTCAAAAGCGTATAAGAGAGTTGCATAATTACCCAGTATTACTATCCAACCGTTCAGTCACAAACGGGAAGCCTTGCGCCTTTCACAAGAGGAGAATTTCTCAAATGCCAGTTTTATTGCAGAGATACATGTGGTGCAAAAGTTCCTGTACTGATTTGTACTTTTGCCTAACTCGCTTCCTGCAATATTTCAACCCAACCAAATTTCCTGCTACAACAAGGCACAAGTCCAGGTACATTCCAAAATAACTAAGCTGAGCGATTTACTATCTCTTTTATACAGAACGGCCTTCAGAGTTTGTATTCAGCAATATAAATTGTTCTGATTGAAAACTAATAATATAGTTGTCAAATTTTTAAACTAATGCTTAAAGACAAACATTTATATTTTTAATTTAGTTTACTTACTAATTTAATCCTGTTATGCAGGTGGCACTAAACTATGTTCATAAGCTTAAAGCTATTTGATTACTTGGGTCAAAATAAGAAAAACGGTTTCTATAAAAATAGGGCTTGAAATGTTGTGCTGACAACATATTGTCTGTTTGTGTATTTTAAAGACATTTCTGTAACTTAAGAGCCAAATATGTGGAAATGCTCAAACTCTGTTCGATTTTTACGAAATAATAGTTTTACAATATTTGTAAGGTTTAACAAATTGTGGCATTTTATTTTAATTGTGATTAATAAACATTTACATAATTTAAAAACTTTAACAATTTAATCACAAATTCAGCGAGCTTCAAAATCAAATCATAAATAATGGAAAGACATGGGTTTGACAATTGTAAGGTTCGTTGCGACTCAGCCAGGATCCCTTATAAAGACCAAATGCGGGTAGCTCCATTTATGATTTAGTTTTGACTAACAAGAGCGCGTTGAATTTGTGATTAACTTGTTGATATTTTAAAAATGATTTACATTTTGTGTGACACTTCAATATTTTGGTTAGTTGTTAGTTAAAGTATGTTTATGGCCACCGTTTTTGAAACCATAAAATGTTGTAAAACTACCTATTACTTTTCATAGTATATTAATAACCTCTGTACTAAGTTTGATAATTTAAATTTCAAGTTAAAAAAAAAATGTACTTACACAAATAAACGGACGGTTAAATATTTTATAACCTATATTTATATGAATATTGTTTCGTATTTTGAGCCTTGGAATCGTATCCTAGAGTTTGGGGAGGCAGTTTAGGGGCATGCTGTATATAACAATACACATTTAAACATGTAATGTTGAAAGAATCGTACAGGAGTTTCGGGACACAAGCCACACGACGGAGCATGGTGATTGTTCGTTATTTGTAGTAGTCAAAATGTAATATTATACTAAATGTTTAACAATACCTTATTGTGAAATATTTATCTCAAACAAGAGGTAAATGTAAATTTTAACATTGCAAAATACATTTTCATCAGCGATTCCTAAAATTTATCAAATTTTTAAAATAACAGTAAAATTAATAGTCTTTGAAATACTATGACATTTTTGTAAAATTTCTGTTTCCACAATATTCAAAGGATTTTCGTTAGTTACAACAATCCTTTGAAGACTTGTTGCAGTCTTAAACTGCAAGACAATGCTAGTTGTATGAGGTATTTTTTTTCAAATGCAGAAAATATTCTTCTGTGAATGTTTCTAGTTGTTTATATAGGCCTATGTATTGTATTTACATGTATCATACATATGTACTCGTATATTATATATGAATGAAATGAAACAGGTAGGTAAATAAAATGACCGGCTTTGTTAATCAATCAATAGTGCGCTTGGACAAAACTGTCGAAAAAAATACTAATACTTATTTTATTGCTATTTAGTATAAATTATTTGAACATTTTTTATAAAATAAACTTGTTTTATACACACTACATGTATTTCTAAGGGCAATTAAAAAACTGGTTCAATTTATAAAGTAGCCTACACTTGGTTCCAAAAAATTAAACAATCTATATATAAGTAATATATTAGATGAAATGTAACATGCAAGTGTCAAAGTCATCACTGTATTTAAATACAGTAGTAATATTTAATTCTATTGTAACTTCGTTCTTCATAAAACTTTTGTTCAGAAACAGTGTAGTTCCACAGATTACAAGGGATTCTGACAATGTTGCAGACTTGCTCATGCAACATTCATGTACAAACTTTAGAAAGTGCTTGTTTGGTCTCATTTCCCTTGACACTATTGTCAGGAGAGAGTAATGAAATGTAAAGTAGTGCCAGAGATACATTTTAACTCATGTAAACTGTTGTTAAAGTTTTGTGAGTCAAACTTGAGTCAGGCACGTCACTTATAAACAATATGTTTTATACAGAAAAGAGGCCGATCTCCTTCCTCATCCTTCCTGCGCCCATTCCCCATAGACTATTGAACTTACATATGTGGGGAACTTATTCAGACAAAAGTAACGGGGCGAACCAGTACAGCAGAAGGTGAATATTACTGGTTAATCTTCCATTCTAGGCCGGATGTGAGTCTGCGCTATCCGAAGCTCAAAGTGAATACAGTTTTTAAGAACAGTATCAGATACACCATCGTACTCAGGAGCAGAACCTCCCCAAACGTTCTGACGCCTTAGACCGCTCGTCCACTGTATCGTCCAAATTACGTTATACTGTCAACCCTCGATTTAACGGACCCCAATTTAACGTACTTTGCATTTAACGGACAGCTTACAGCTGCATTACAGTATCTAAAATTTTATATATCACGGAATTAAGGTTATTAAGGAAGTTTTATTGAAACATTTTATTTATAAAATGTGTAGATTAATCACTTGTATACAATATTTATTTGTATATTTTATTATTTTTGACTCAACTATTAGCTGACAGCATGACAGTTAGTTTTGAAGGTGTGGCAATCTCATAACAGCTTGAGGTGAGTTCACCCTGATTTAACGGACAATCGGCTTTAATGGACTAGATCCGGTCCCATGCAGTCCGTTAAACCGAGGGTTTACTATTAGATCTGTAACAGCTACTACAGTACCAAAGATTATTGGGATTTAGGGTAGGGTTTTTTTTATTTTGAAGTCCTCTGAATGATTATATATTCAATTCTATTATCAATGGCTATTTTTGACATAGCCATTGATTTTAGATAAGCCCTAAGTCATGGTCGAGTTTGGGTATGTTGTCTGACTGACTTATCAGAATTTCAGTCAATTGAATACTAAAAAATTTATTTGTGGTTCGTACTCCATGACAAGCTACGATACATTAGTTGCCAGAGCTATTGAATTATTCTGAGGCTAATTCTCATAAGTGGTTAATATAGATTGAACTATTGTATATACACTTTTACACTCATATTATGTAGATTGATATATTACTGTTACTATATATTGTTTTATTTCTGTTGGTTGTTATTTTGGTATAATCTTTAGAATAAAGTCAATCAGTTTGGGTACTATAAAACTGGGGACAATCTGTACGTACATTAGTTGTACCTTGTCATGATCCAACCAAGAGAATGGATCTGTGCACGGTTCAACTGATTGTGGAGTCCTCTATGGGACTGTATATAGTTTATTTTATATGGGAAAACATCCATGCGTTAGTCTTACTTATTAAGCTATCATATATTTTCCTGACGTTCTCTTCATAAAGTCCTTGGGAGGATTGATATTGTCTCATAAACAGCAATCTACCTGGAAGAAAATTAATGATATTGAAGTGGAAATATAATGTGTTAATTTATCCATTATCGACTTATAAGAAATACAATTTATAACAACTAAGATATAAAGGAATATGTTGTAACAGTTTTAGATTTTACATTTGGTTATGCACATGTAAAGGTGTTAAGTAGGGTGGTGTATTGTCAGAGAAGGTTTTGGTCCTAATTGTTTAAAAGTAGTTATTTTTTTTGGTAATGCTAAACAGTTGTGTTGAAACTATTGTTCAAACGAATATTATTATTGCAGCTATTGGTGGTAATATTTAAAAATACGATTATAAATATTACATTTTAAAGTGTACTTTTTTGGATAGGGTAGGATTTGTGAAATTTGTCAATAGGTGCATTGGTTATTTAGATTGAGTAAAAACCTAAAAACGTTTTTATTTTCATTTGCTAGTAAAAAAAAATATTTCAAGACAATTTAATTTGTTAGAAAATTATTTTTTGATATCCACAACATTTGTGTCCTTAACACCTAAGTGACTAGCCTTGATCTAAAACGTATAAATATTAAAGACAGGCTCTATGTGTTCAATAAAATAACCTCGCAAAACTGTAATTTAGGAATCAAACAGAACCTTTTTGGTAAAATGTTACAGTTGATAGTAAATAATGAATAAATAGAAAGTAAATACAAAAAGGCGTTGAGTATTACAAAATCATTAAAATACACATTAAAAAGCAAATAATAAAATAAACCTATTGAAATATTTTAATACGTATAGTGTAAAATAAATTATTTACGTAACATGAAAATAATTTTAAGAAAAATATAAAACGTTATAGAGGAAATGTGTGAGTTTTTTAGTCCAGTATCAAATATTATTTAAAATAAAGTCGGTGTTTACAAGATATATGATGCAATTTCATCTGATTGTCAGTGATACATTGGCTGTGGATGGGAAAGAATGATGGAGACAGGAATTCGATATTCCTCCATTTCTAGCAAGGTTTAAATCTTTTCAGAAGCTTTTAGGTTGAGTTAACTGTAGTTTTGGCAGTAGTTAAGTTATTTGTACAATACTGTAAATGTAATTTAAGGATATTTATCCTGTGAATCACCATTAGGAGTTAACTGGTTAAAACAGTAAACTTGCTCTGGAGGTATGTCCACACTGGAGGGCCCATATACACAGTTTAAATACCTATTGTACATGCTTTAGACATGATTTCATTTATAAATTAAATTAAGTGGTGAATGAGACCACAAAAACAGCTGATTAATGATGTTAGTACTCCCTTCATTTAGTTACAACTGTACTCTTATTTTGCTTGGAAGATCAATTAATAGGCAGAATTTTTACTAAGTATGATAAATAAACATACGATAATACGCTTTATGTGCGCATACTGTGAGGGTTTCATCTGGTTGAGGAGAGGAAAACGTTTATTTGATACTCTATTCATTTACACCAAAACAGCTGTAAAGCCTTCTATTCCACTTAACACCAAAACCCACATAATATGCCTGTTGCAAAACCAAGGTAATTATGGTTCAGGAGCCACATTAATTTTGCAAGTGCTTAGTAATTATATTTTTGTTAGTTAGATTTTAAAACCACTAAACTCAAAGCGTGATAATTTAATAAATAACAGAAAATATGGCCAACATTGTATCGAGAACACTCAACGATTTACATTTAAAGTTGTTACAGAGAGTTTAAAAATGCAACCTAAAACGAGCGAGTATAACTATCTATTTTATATTGATTTCCTTTTCCCTTGTTATGAGAATATTTGTCTCTGCATTCACATAGGTAAGCACACTTAAAGCCTTTACTTATGGTTTATTACTAAGCTACTCGATCCTCCTGTCCTAAAGTATAAACTACATAAACCATTCCTACCCACCCTACTTGAGGTTGCTGGAAACACTCGTTTGACAATCTATAAGACTTGCGAGGCACGTTAATAACATTTCCCAGGACGCAAAGTGAATCCATTCATTAATGATAAAGGGAGAGCGGATGCTGTGATTTACGGGCGAGCATTAGTCTTGTTTGTATATACAGATGATATCAAAACAACCTACAAAACAAGGGATTTATGGAGTACTGTATTAACATACTTGGTACCCAAATTTAACTCCTATAAATTTATGTTATTTGTTAACTTACAATACGTCCCATTTATGTTACTAGTAGGCTACATTGTCTTTGAAAAATAAATATTTTGATAAATAACTTAGAAATTTTAGCCATTAAGGTACAATAGATAACACAAAGAATATAAATATTTTTGATTGGAAGCCCTACATTCAAAACCACTTTAAAAATTTACAAGGTAAAATTCATATTATTTTTTAAACCAAATCACAACTGATAAGAGCTCGGCCATCACAGCAGTTAAATTACCATTGTTTATAGTGTGCTTGCACTTAAATTAATGGCACTTAATTAATTTAATTTCAGTGTGAATAAAGGCCACTTAGAACTAGCATTATCCAATTACTTGCTCTCATAAATTTTTATCGTTATTATACCATTATTATACATTATATATCTATCGTGATTGTTATGAAAATTTACTCGGTATTGTAAGTTTGCTTGCTATCATTAGTGCAATGCACATTAACTTGTGGTATATTCCCTTGCTGTTATGGTTGTTATGCACCCTAAATCGTGATTGTAATGTAAATTAACTTGATATTGAAGGTTTGCGTGATATCGTTATTGCAATGCACATTAACTTGTGGTATGTTTCCATGCTGCCATGATTGTTATGTACATTAACTCGGTATTGTACGTTTGCTTCCTATCGTTATTGCAATGCACATTAACTTGTGGTATATTTCCATGCTGCCATGATTGTTATGTACATTAACTCGGTATTGTAGGCTTGCTTGCTATAGTTATTGCAATGCACATTAACTTGTGGTATATTTCCATGCTGCCATGATTGTTATGTACATTAACTCGGTATTGTAGGCTTGCTTTGCTATCGTTATTGCAATGTACATTAACTTGTGGTATATTTCCATGCTGCCATGATTGTTATGTACATAAACTCAGTATTGTAGGCTTGCTTGCTATCGTTATTGCAATGCACGTTAACTTGGGGTATGTTTCCATGCTGCCATGATTGTTATGTACATTAACTCGGTATTGTACGTTTGCTTCCTATCGTTATTGCAATGCACATTAACTTGTGGTATATTTACATGCTGCCATGATTGTTATGTACATTAACTCGGTATTGTAGGCTTGCTTGCTATCGTTATTGCAATGCACATTAACTTGTGGTATATTTCCATGCTGCCATGATTGTTATGTACATTAACTCGGTATTGTAGGCTTGCTTGCTATCGTTATTGCAATGCACATTAACTTGTGGTATATTTCCATGCTGCCATGATTGTTATGTACATTAAATCGGTATTGCAGGGTTGCTTGCTATCGTTATTGTAATGCATATTAACTTGTAGTATGTTTCCATGCTGCCATGATTGTTATGTACATTAACTCGGTATTGCAGGGTTGCTTGCTATCGTTATTGCAATGCACATTAACTTGTGGTATATTTCCATGCTACCATGATTGTTATGTACATTAACTCGGTATTGCAGGGTTGCTTGCTATCGTTATTGCAATGCACGTTAACTTGTGGTATATTTCCATGCTGCCATGATTGTTATGTACATTAACTCGGTATTGTAGGCTTGCTTGCTATCGTTAGTGCAATGCACATTAACTTGTGGTATATTTCCATGCTGCCATGATTGTTATGTACATTAAATCGGTATTGCAGGGTTGCTTGCTATCGTTATTGTAATGCATATTAACTTGTGGTATGTTTCCATGCTGCCATGATTGTTATGTACATTAACTCGGTATTGCAGGGTTGCTTGCTATCGTTATTGCAATGCACATTAACTTGTGGTATATTTCCATGCTGCCATGATTGTTATGTACATTAACTCGGTATTGTACGTTTGCTACCTATCGTTATTGCAATGCACATTAACTTGTGGTATATTTCCATGCTGCCATGATTGTTATGTACAGTAACTCGGTATTGTACGTTTGCTTCCTATCGTTATTGCAATGCACATTAACTTGTGGTATATTTCCATGCTACCATGATTGTTATGTACACTAACTCGGTATTGTAGGCTTGCTTGCTATCGTTATTGCAATGCACATTAACTTGTGGTATATTTCCATGCTACCATGATTGTTATGTACATTAACTCGGTATTGCAGGGTTGCTTGCTATCGTTATTGCAATGCACATTAACTTGTGGTATATTTCCATGCTACCATGATTGTTATGTACATTAACTCGGTATTGCAGGGTTGCTTGCTATCGTTATTGCAATGCACGTTAACTTGTGGTATATTTCCATGCTACCATGATAGTTATGTACATTAACTCGGTATTGCAGGGTTGCTTGCTATCGTTATTGTAATGCATATTAACTTGTGGTATATTTCCATGCTGCCATGATTTTTATGTACATTAACTCGGTATTGCAGGGTTGCTTGCTATCGTTATTGCAATGCACATTAACTTGTGGTATATTTGCATGCTACCATGATTGTTATGTACATTAACTCGGTATTGCAGGGTTGCTTGCTATCGTTATTGCAATGCACATTAACTTTTGGTATATTTCCATGCTACCATGATTGTTATGTACATTATCTCGGTATTGCAGGGTTGCTTGCTATCGTTATTGCAATGCACGTTAACTTGTGGTATATTTCCATGCTACCATGATTGTTATGTACATTAAATCGGTATTGCAGGGTTGCTTGCTATCGTTATTGCAATGCACGTTAACTTGTGGTATATTTCCATGCTGTCATGATTGTTAAGTACATTAACTCGGTATTGCAGGGTTGCTTGCTATCGTTATTGCAATGCACGTTAACTTGTGGTATGTTTCCATGCTGCCATGATTGTTATGTACATTAACTCGGTATTGTAGGCTTGCTTTGCTATCGTTATTGCAATGCACATTAACTTGTGGTATATTTCCATGCTGCCATGATTGTTATGTACATTAACTTGGTATTGTAGGCTTGCTTGCTATCGTTATTGCAATGCAGATTAACTTGTGGTATGTTTCCATGCTGTCATGATTGTTATGTACATTAACTCGGTATTGTAGGTTTGCTTGCTATCGTTATTGCAATGCAGATTAACTTGTTGTATATTTCCATGCTGCCATGAAATGATTGATAGTATAGAAAAATGTGAAATAATATTTCAAACATCAATAGAATGCCAAGAAACATTTTCAAATATGTTCTGTCTGTGTGGAGTTTGGGTTACCCGCGGAGTGCCTTTCTAGAGTGAGAGGGTGGTTGCTTATAATATGTATGTGTGTTTTTTTTTTTTTTTTACATGCATAGAGTGTCTAGAATATTTTTTAAGTAATTCATGTCATTTTAACACCAGGTGATTTAAGTTCCCAGGGTGAAATAGATGATGCCGTAGAGTTGTTTCCATTGTATCGTATCTTGCACACTTTGTAAATCACAGAATGTGATAAATTTCGTTACCTGCATTGAGTCCTAACAGTTATACCACCTATAGTAACAAAAGACGAAGTCATATTTTACTCATTGGAATTCATTTTGATATGTTTAAAGATCTCTAATTATTATTTTTAAAATGGTAATGACTGTTGTTATACGAAAAGGATAGACCTTTCATGAATGTATTGTAACAGGAAAAAACCTATATAAATGATTTTGAAAAGGTAGTGACGTTTCATTAAGTCTTTACCATCACAATATATGCAATATTAGACTACGACACTGTAAGTGGTATTACCTGCTACAATGCCTCTTAGATGTAAAGGGCTTTGATCCTAGTCAAAGGCCTATAGTAAATACATGACATTCAATTATCCCTCAACGTAGCTTGTTGAGATTGTTTTAAGATGTAGTTTGATAGAGGATATAACAGTCCTAATAAGGAAAAGTAATTTTCACCTTAAAACAAAGATGACATACCATAGACACTTGATAAAGTGGCATTACAGAGAAAATGAACTGTTATAAACTTCATCACAGGAGTTGTGGATTGTAATTAAAAGTGGTAAGTGAATGTAGTCGTGTCAACAACTATGATATTACTAATTAATATATAAATTATAACGAGTTCGTTCCTAAGTCGTATTATTAACTGTGAATTTTTAGTCAGGATTCTGTGTTTTTAGGAACCACGCTACCAGCCATTTGTTCGTTGTATAGTCATATGCATCGATGTATATTACTGTAACTGTTATTATAATCGATGGTCGTATGTAAAAAATTGAAAATATTGTTAAATATTGTCTTTACTTGGAGATTTTGGAAATTGTATTACATTTATATATACTATTTATATATACTATTTCGAATCCTTTCAACGGATTGAATTTTGAGCAGAAAACAAATAAGTCATTGGTTGAAAATGTTGGTGTGGTCGAGTGTAAAACCAGCCACACACTACCGAGCCGAGCGCCGAACCGAGCACTGATTGACAGTTCATCTGCTTATTTTTCACCCCGAGCAGAGTGGCGAACCGCTTCGTAACATTTTAGCCGAACCACAACTCTGGAAAACTTCATGACTGAAGATCTCGTTCTGCACAGTTCATTCACTTTACTGTTGTGTCGTAGTGTTGAGTGTTGTCTAGTTTGTTATTTTTAATATATCTACATGGCTAGTCCTCAGAATATTGCAACGGCTGCATAATATATATATATCCACATTTGGCCACGTCCAAGAAAAGGAAAGACAGGCGTTGGAAACTCACTAAACCTATTAAACTACACTTATATTATTAAACTACGCTATACTTAATATAACTACACTAAATTAAACTGAACAACTAAAATTATATCCAATTGATACTCAAACAAGACTGACTGACAGTAAATCACGTGCTAGATGTAGCGTGAAACTTTTTCCAGAACTCCACTTGAGGTGCTGATATTTGGTGTTACGGAAGGAAATTACGGCAGGATGTTACGAACCTGCCACATACTACCGAGCGCCGACCGTAACATCCCTTTGATGCGTCGGGGAAAAACCAACAACTGATGGTTCGGGGCTCTGCTCGCCCAGATGCTCGCCATGACGCTCGGATCTACTACACACTACCGTAACATGTCAAAAATCTGTTACGGTTCGGCGCTCGTCACGGTAGTGTGTGACAGGCTTAAGGCGTCGGAACTTGAGCCTGAGTTAGAGATAGCATAGGCTCGAGTCCTGGCCTTGACTATTAATTGTTATCAGCAGTATTAATCTTGTTCTGTACTTGTCATCCTTATGCTCCGTCTAAATAAGTTCCACCCACTTATCAATAGTCTAAGGGGGGGGGGGATAAAGTTAAAAAGTAGATCAAACTCTCCTTTAAAAAACTGACGATGTTTCAAATATAGCTTCGACCTCAATTAACTTATTCAGTCAGGAATAGTGCTTAAATTCTCTTAGAAAGAAACTATGTATGCTAAGAGTAAACAAAAACGAATATGAAGAAACAAAAGATACTAAACAAACTCATTTATATGACTAAGGATTAATTGACCCTGAAAATAGAAAAGATAAAATCAACAACTGTAAAATTGAAAAGTCCTAAAACCAACACCGGCTTAATTGAAAAGTCAACCCCTAAGCGGATTTGAAGTGTTATATTTAAATTTGATTCCAGATTGGATTATTTTGTGGGAGGAAAAACAACCGAGTTATTTTTTACTGGTTAAGAAAATTAGATAAGTATATAAGCCTACAGATTAACCATTTTCCAGGTTTTTATCCAAAACTAGTTTTATTATTTATCATAGTTTCAATTGACCACCGTTAAGAGTCTATTGGTGTTTTATGAAAAGATTAATAATTTAGTTTGAAATGTGCAACTACTGTACATAAAACTATGGTAGTTATAAATACGTTTAAGATAATGTACCTGCTTTCAGTTTGTTTGTTAGTTTATTATGAATCAATCACACGCACGTTGGCGATGACCCACCTACTGATTGATTGTACACGCACATTGTTGATGGACGACAAGTAATGATACAGGTGAATAGAGGGAGGGAGAAGCGAAAAATGTATTGGTGATTGCATTAATCCAATGAAAGTATGAGTCATAAAGTGACGATTGTACATTTAGAATGGCAGGTCATAAATGTTGATTATACATATAGAGTGGAAGGGAGAGTCATAAAACGATGATTGTACGTATAGAGTGGGAGGGAGGGTCATAAAGTGATGGTTGTATGTGGGGAGATATGGGATGGTCATGAAGTGATGGTTGTATGTGTGGAGTGGAAGGGAGGATCATAAAGGGATGGTTGTACGTGTGGAGTGGAAGGGAGGGTCATAAAGTGATGTTGGAGTGGAAGTGATGGTTTTATGTGTGGAGTGGAAGGGAGGGTCATAAAGTGGTGTTGGAGTTGAAGTGACGGTTGTATGTGTGGAGTGGAAGGGAGGGTCATAAAGTGATGTTGGAGTTGAAGTGATGGTTGTATGTGTGGAGTGAAAGGGAAGGTCATAAAGTGATGTTGGAGTGGAAGTGATGGTTGTATGTGTGGAGTGAAAGGGAAGGTCATAAAGTGATGTTGGAGTGGAAGTGATGGTTGTATGTGTGGAGTGGAAGGGAGGGTCATAAAGTGGTGTTGAAGTTGAAGTGATGGTTGTATGTGTGGAGTGAAAGGGAAGGTCATAAAGTGATGTTGGAGTGGAAGTGATGGTTGTATGTGTGGAGTGAAAGGGAAGGTCATAAAGTGATGTTGGAGTGGAAGTGATGGTTGTATGTGTGGAGTGAAAGGGAAGGTCATAAAGTGATGTTGGAGTGGAAGTGATGGTTGTATGTGTGGAGTGAAAGGGAAGGTCATAAAGTGATGTTGGAGTGGAAGTGATGGTTGTATGTGTGGAGTGGAAGGGAGGGTCATAAAGTGGTGTTGAAGTTGAAGTGATGGTTGTATGTGTGGAGTGGAAGTGTGTCATAAAGTGATGTTGGAGTGGAAGTGATGGTTGTATGTGTGGAGTGAAAGGGAAGGTCATAAAGTGATGTTGGAGTTGAAGTGATGGTTGTATGTGTGGAGTGAAAGGGAAGGTCATAAAGAGATGTTGGAGTGGAAGTGATGGTTGTATGTGTGGAGTGGAAGTGTGTCATAAAGTGATGTTGGAGTGGAAGTGATGGTTGTATGTGTGGAGTGGATGTGTGTCATAAAGTGATGTTGGAGTGGAAGTGATGGTTGTATGTGTGGAGTGAAAGGGAAGGTCATAAAGTGATGTTGGAGTGGAAGTGATGGTTGTATGTGTGGAGTGGATGTGTGTCATAAAGTGATGTTGGAGTTGAAGTGATGGTTGTATGTGTGGAGTGAAAGGGAAGGTCATAAAGTGATGTTGGAGTGGAAGTGATGGTTGTATGTGTGGAGTGGAAGGGAGGGTCATAAAGTGATGTTGGAGTGGAAGTGATGGTTGTATGTGTGGAGTGGAAGTGTGTCATAAAGTGATGTTGGAGTGGAAGTGATGGTTGTATGTGTGGAGTGAAAGGGAAGGTCATAAAGTGATGTTGGAGTGGAAGTGATGGTTGTATGTGTGGAGTGAAAGGGAAGGTCATAAAGTGATGTTGGAGTGGAAGTGATGGTTGTATGTGTGGAGTGAAAGGGAGGGTCATAAAGTGATGTTGGAGTGGAAGTGATGGTTGTATGTGTGGAGTGAAAGGGAGGGTCATAAAGTGATGTTGGAGTGGAAGTGATGGTTGTATGTGTGGAGTGAAAGGGAGGGTCATAAAGTGATGTTGGAGTGGAAGTGATGGTTGTATGTGTGGAGTGAAAGAGAAGGTCATAAAGTGATGTTGAAGTTGAAGTGATGGTTGTATGTGTGGAGTGAAAGGGAAGGTCATAAAGTGATGTTGGAGTGGAAGTGATGGTTGTATGTGTGGAGTGGAAGTGTGTCATAAAGTGATGTTGGAGTGGAAGTGATGGTTGTATGTGTGGAGTGGAAGTGTGTCATAAAGTGATGTTGGAGTGGAAGTGATGGTTGTATGTGTGGAGTGAAAGGGAAGGTCATAAAGTGATGTTGGAGTGGAAGTGATGGTTGTATGTATGGAGTGGAAGGGAGGGTCATAAAGTGGTGTTGAAGTTGAAGTGATGGTTGTATGTGTGGAGTGGAAGTGTGTCATAAAGTGATGTTGGAGTGGAAGTGATGGTTGTATGTGTGGAGTGAAAGGGAAGGTCATAAAGAGATGTTGGAGTGGAAGTGATGGTTGTATGTGTGGAGTGAAAGGGAAGGTCATAAAGTGATGTTGGAGTGGAAGTGTGTCATAAAGTGATTATTATATACAGGATGAGTCTCTACTGACACCATTAAATTTATCTGTTTGTTGCACTCATAAAAAGGAACAAAAACATCCATATTAACCCGTGTCCGATTCTCAACCGTTTGGATATAAGGGCTCATATTGTGTGTTTTTAAAATAACTTGACATTAACTCACTGATTGAGCTACAAAAACAAAACACCTACCAGATTCTTATTAATACCATTGAAAAGATCGTTAAATTCTCTATAAATGTCAATTATTTTGCAAGCAAACGTAAATTAAAACTAAATTTCCCAGATGAAGTTTATTAAACAAATATGCAACATGTCTTTTTTATCCAATTGTTCAAGACGCCATATCAGCAAATAAATGTAGTCTAATTTAATGTAAAGTTGAGTAAAAAACTTTTCTCACTAATAAGCTTGGACTATATGTATAGTTTAATTGGGTTGAATATCATGAAACCAAAAATAACACCTAAAATATTTCATAAAACATAGTTTATTCGGTTGCACTTAACTACCTAACATGGTTTATTCGGATACGTAAACCTAACCTAACCTAACTTAACCTGTGCACCCAAGTTGATCACGGTTAACACTTACATTACGTATCTCTTCCATTATTTAACATTATTGTGGAAAAATACAGTTGAGGGCATATAACGGATTGTGACTGGAAGGCGAATACAATTTAATGGGACAACTTTGTATGAAGAGTTGGTGGCAGAACGGTGAATATTTTTTTAAGCACAGGGGTTAGGTGATACAAGAAATTATTACTAAAGTTTAAGTGTTTATTTTTTTCGGAATATAAAATCACGGACTTGACTGTAGGACCATATTAATATATATACAAACTGAATGATTTTTTAATGCCCCTTGATAGTTGACATGAAGAACAAGAATTATTAAAACTTTTCATGAGCTTATTAATGTGAATAGTTCAGACAAACTTGTTTCAACTTTGGGTTTTTAATGCCCCTTGATAGTTGACATGAAGAACAAGAATTATTAAAACTTTTCATGAGCTTATTAATGTGAATAGTTCAGACAAACTTGTTTCAACTTTGTAAACCATACAAAATTTAAACAGAATTGCAAATATATTTAGCTTTTATGTTTTACATACGTTCAGCAAGAGACACTGTTAAATTGTCTATCAACTATGTTTGATAATGATTATTGGCTTAAAATGTAACTAATATGAAATAAATATGGAACTACGTCAATAAACTTTTTCCATTTCATGACAAAAAGACTATGATTTTATAACATTATTTGTTGTCTTATAGTATTATTTCTGTCTTACTTAATCTCTTTGGATGTTATTTAAAGAATCTCTATGGGATTCTTTAAAAACCCGTTGGCAATGAAAAATAAACATTTGCTATGTTCTATATTGCAGAGTTAGCCACCGCCGGTCTAATCCAAACAATTAAGTTAATTCAATTTGAATGTTATTAGACAATAATTCTAAGATTTAGTTTAAGCCATTGGTCACTACTGCATAGGCATATCAGTTATGTAAATCGTACGGTATACCAGATATTATTTACTTCAGAGGTACATATAGGCCTAGTTGTATTATAAGCTCTCTCTCTCTCTCTCTCTCTCTCTCTCTCTCTCTCTCTCTCTCTCTCTCTCTCTCTCTCTCTCTCTCTCTCTCTCGCTCTCTCTCTCTCTCTCTCTCTCTCTCTCTCTCTCTCTCTCTCTCTCTCTCTCTCTCTCTCTCTCTCTCTCTCTCTCTCTCTCTCTCTCTCTCTCTCTCTCTCTCTCTCTCTCTCTCTCTCTCTCTCTCTCTCTCTCTCTCTCTCTCTCTCTCTCTCTCTCTCTCTCTCTCTCTCTCTCTCTCTCTCTCTCTCTCTCTCTCTCTCTCTCTCTCTCTCTCTCTCTCTCTCTCTCTCTCTCTCTCTCTCTCTCTCTCTCTCTCTCTCTCTCTCTCTCTCTCTCTCTCACTCTCTCTCGCTCACCATCTCTCTCGCTCTCGTTCTCTCTCTCGCTCTCGCTCTCGCTCTCGCTCTCTCTCTCTCTCTCTCTCTCTCTCTCTCTCTCTCTCTCTCTCTCTCTCTCTCTCTCTCTCTCTCTCTCTCTCTCTCTCTCTCAGATGAGTTCGTTGTTATTAAATTAAAAATTAATTTTACTCTTAAGTAGTGGCCTATAAACTAGAATTTTTGTAAATTATAGGTAAGTAGAGTTGTTGAAGGTGCTGGAATTATTCAAGAAAAAAAACGAATTTGCTGCTGTGCGTCAGTCACTTTCCAATCGTTTTTTCCTTTGCATTCAAATGAGTGGACGAAATGTTGAACATTCTTTGTAATGTAAAAAAAATGTGTTTAAAGTTCCAATTTATAATCTAAAGCCTTTTTAATATTACTTATTTTATGTCTTCAACCTTCTTTAAATCACAAATAAATTTTACAAAAATTCTAGTTTTAATTAAATCTAATTTTTAATAACAACAAAATCCCATGCAACGGTTTTATCGTTGCCTGCTAGAGGCATTTTCAAATTTTCATTACAATAATGTCACAAATCACTTTATTATAGTGTTTGGATAAAAGTAATCAGCATAGATCCCTGATGAATTGTGGTTGACTCGCGCGGCACGATACGGCTGTACGCATTTACGCGTAAATGATTCAATACAAAAATACTCAAATCTCGGTTGTTTGTATTCCATCCTATACAACGTTACTTTTTTGGATTACGAATAAAATTTGCAATAAAAAGGTATTCTTAATTTTTTTTATTCCTAACCTTTTAAAAGTTATTAAGAATGAAGAATTTCAAAGTGCCGCGAATTTGAAACATTCTTCAAAAATGAAAAATATCAAAAATCAATTTTTGATTTTTTTATTTCAATAAGAAACTGGTTTTATTAGTGTGTATACAAAATTTAGACTCTATATATTAAACAGTTTTCAAAATAAAAAATAATTAGTAAAAAATATAAAATGGTGGCTGTACGGGTACCAGAGGTGATTTGGAGTTTTTAAATAGGATATTATGTCTTGTGTTTGACCCATACTCAGTACCTAAAATAATCCTCAGAGTTCAGGGACACTCCACTTGCTAATGTATAATTAAGTTATGTGGGAAGTATTTTCTTGTATTTATATTGTGTTTTGGACGTTATCTTGTTAGTATGACGAAAATAAATAGTATGCTATTGAGACCCATCCCCCCCCCCCCAAAGCGGGAAAGCGTGCCAACGGGGGATGGCTCAAAACAAGGTCAAGCGATGGGATCACGGGTGGCAGTTGGAGGGTCAAAATAAAACTCGGCAGCTGAGCAAAACTAATTTTTTTATCAAGTCAAACAGCAAATAATCAAAAACTGACAGGCAGAATGCCACAATATTAATCCGCAGTTAAATAACTACAAGAAACACTAACATAACCAAGATAATACAAAAACCACAAAAACACTTAACGCTACAAATACCAAAATTAACAATCAACAAACTGTATGGCCTATCTGCAGTTTAGCCTGAGACCCCCAAAACGTAAGACAATTTATTAACAATTTAAAAGTGAACATTTAGAAACAATTTTGATAACCCCAAATAATCCCGGCAATTTAGCCCCACATCCCATGATTCCACCGAGGCCAGGGAGTAAGCCGGAATCCCTGGGCAGCTCCGAATTAGAAGTTAAGCAAAGCACAATAATCCCCTTTTGGTGAGTTAAAAAATTAAACAATTTAAAAAAAAATATAACACGGTACCGTTCGAGTAAAAATTCACTTCAAAACACACCTAATACACTTAACAAAGAATATATAAATAACAATCACTAGGCCTAAACATATAAATAAATAACATACTTAACCATAGGGACCTAACAAATATAAAAATTTAAACAAATGTAACAAGAAAATAAACTAATTAAACTAAATAACAATAAATATTAACACTAAAAGTTCTTTTTGTATTTTAAAAGTTTTTTTTCTTTAATAATAAATATATAAGTCCCCAATGGCTGTGTTGCATAAAATAACTGTTCAAGTTTAGACCTAGGCCACATAAAGTTCCACAAACATTTTTTTTCTTCTTTTTTTTCCTGTATTTCACCGAGTATCAACCCCCAGCTCAGCCGCCGGGAAAACAAGATGGAAAGCACTGACCTGAGGACAGAAGACTCCTACCCAAAGATGTAGGTGGGGCAGCAGGGTCGCCAATGGCCTCTATACATGGTCCTCAGGCCAGGCGGGCAGTGTAGAACGGTCGACTATCCCCGGACGGCAGGCTGAGGGAGAAAGTCCCACTCAACGACCCTGGACTGCAAGGCAACACCACAGCACATTAAAAAACAGTCCAGCCACAACAACAAAAAATACTACACATAACAACTAATACAGGAAATGGCAAAACAACACAAGAACAGTCCAAATTGTACATGATTGGAGCACACTAGAAAATAAAAGATCCATTTTTTAGGATAAGAATAATTATGTTGGAAAATCATATTTAAAACAAATTACAACTTAACAAATTACAAAAGAATTAATTACGTATACGGAACTAGAAATGACAAACTGAAAACTAGGCTATGGATACAGGAGCAATATGTTATAACATGAAAATCAAACTAAACAGATAGGCTAGGTTATTGTCAATTAACAAAAAGATGGTAAATCGGTAACTCCAACTGAAAAAGGCTCCACAAAACATTATACAGAACTACTATTAAATATAAAACCAGATATAATAAAGCAATTAATGTTAAAAAGGTAACATTGAGCACATGGCTCGAACCTAGGTTAACCAATATCTAGACAAAGAATATAAATTAGACAAAACCCTGAAAACACAAGTAAGCCCATTGAATATTATTTAAACAAAAGTATTTTGACCAAAAGGGTGATTAGATATTAGAAATTACAAATGAACACTTACGTTTTAGGAGCCTCTAGCCCTGCATCTCGTGACGAACGGCCACTGAGAACAAGTGAACAGACAGGCCAACCTGGCCGAAGCTGGAACCCGGAACGAACGGATCCGAGCCAACGGCCACCAAAGTACGCGAAACGCAGGACACGAGCGATCTCAGGCAGCCCGGCAGACCACGACGAAAAAAAAATGTACCGGTCAAAAGTCCCGGTACACTATACTTATGAGTTTATAAAAACCAAGGTGACTTGAGTACAGGCTCAAGCTTTCATAAAACCAAGGTGACTTGAGTACAGGCTCTAGCTTTCATAAAACCAAGGTGACTTACTTATGAGTTTATAAAAACCAAGGTGACTTGAGTACAGGCTCAAGCTTTCATAAAACCAAGGTGACTTGAGTACAGGCTCTAGCTTTCATAAAACCAAGGTGACTTGAGTACAGGCTCAAGCTTTCATAAATAGTATGTTATACTTATGAGTTTATAAAAACCAAGGTGACTTGAGTACAGACTCAAGCTTTCATAAAACCAAGGTGACTTGAGTACAGGCTCTAGCTTTCATAAAACCAAGGTGACTTGAGTAGAGGCTCAAGCTTTCATAAACAGTATGTTATACTTATGAGTTTATAAAAACCAAGGTGACTTGAGTACTGACTCAAGCTTTCATAACACCAAGGTGACTTGAGTACAGACTTGAGCTTTCATAAATAGTATGTTATACTGATGAGTTTATAAAAACTAAGGTGACTTGAGTACAGGCTCAAGCTTTCATAAATAGTATTTTATACTTATGAGTTTATAAAAACCAAGGTGACTTGAGTGCAGACTCAAACTTTCATAAAACCAGGTGACTTGAGTACAAACTCAAGCGTTCATAAAACCAAGGTGACGAGTACAGACTCAAGCTTTCATAAATAGTATGTTATACTGATGAGTTTATAAAAAGTAAGGGGACTTGAGTACAGACTCAAGCTTTCATAAAACCAAGGTGACTTGAGTACAGGCTCAAGCTTTCATAAAACCAAGGTGACTTGAGTACAGGCCCTAGCTTTCAGAAAACGCAAGAATTTACCTGAATTCCAAACACGTTCTATTGGATTGCCTTCTCACAACAGTATTCTTGCCAGAGGAGTGACGCTGAATTTTCTTGGAAATCAGAGACTTTAAAATACACTAGACTTGAGTTTTTCAGCAGTGCTTTTATAATAGTAGTTAATTTTAAATAACTCGAAACTTTATGAAACTACTTTTTAAACACTCGAGTAGAATATTTTTCTGTCTTTAAATTATGTAGGGGGCCTATACTATTCGATTTACCATAACCGCATTGCGCCATTATATCTTACATTTCTAAATAATATACTGCTAATATCAGTTATATAACTCTCCTACAGAATATAAATCTAACCAATAAAATATTTCTTGTTATAAGTAATTGATAATGAATAATATTATTACTTTTAAATATTTAAACAAAGAATTAGGAGCAGTTATTTTCCTAAATAAACTTATTCTGGCAGTGTCATAACAGTTCCAGTCTTAACGTTCGTTAACGTACTTAACTAACTTTTATTACAAGTCATAAACTTGATTTTTATTATCCTCAATGGGCTTACTCAGAAACTACTTTAATGGACTTAAACTCATCTTTAGTCCTTATAAGATTAAAAGTTATCACAACGAGAGTATAGTTATGTCAAATCTAATGTTAGTTGTAGGTAATTGTACATTTCTAATTTATATTATCATTTAATTATTTATACTGAAAATGGATTTTAATTATATTCTATTAACTCTTTATAGAAATATTAAAACTTTTACTATAAAAATATTTAAGAAATAATACATATAGTTTGAATTTAAAGTATACTTTTTATTACACTATTGAAATCGATATTATTACAATACATTTTTTAATTACACAATTTTTAAGCGTAAGTATGATGATATTCCCAGACTTTCATGGCGTTGAAAATCTTATTTGGTATCGTATAGTCCTCAACAAATTGTTGTTTGGTATCATATAGTCCTCAACAAATTGTTGTTTGGTATCGTATAGGCCTCAACGAACTGTTGTTTGGTATTGTATAGTCCTCAACAAATTGTTGTTTGGTATCGTATAGTCCTCAACAAATTGTTGTTTGCTATCGTATAGTTCTCAGCAAATTGTTGTTTGGTATCGTATAGTCCTCAACAAATGTTCGCATTCGGTCATAAATCATATGAACAAATAACTAAACGTGATAGTAAAATTATATTATGGCTACTTAAATATTTATTTATTGATATGTTAAATATAAACTTATATTTATGTATATAGATTTAAAACCATTGAAACTCAATTAAAGTTATAACATTTTATACATATATTTTTCCATAGTCAGTATAGCTTAAACTAATTCGGAAAACACGGATGGAGTATTGACATAAAAAAAGGAAAAGTGTCATTGTGTTTTAAATATTAGATCTGTACCTCAAGAGTTGTTTCCTACGGCACTTTACCGATACGACCCTTGTAACCCACCCTCGTAAAAGGAAATGCTTGGCCTACCAAGGGTGGTGTGAAGGCACCGGACCTAGGACACAATACACATGACACACAAACGAAAACCTACATAGAGAAGGGAGATGCTATATCAGAGACGATGAAACTGTGCAACGGCACACGGTTTAATAGAGTAACAAATATTTCAGGGCCATTTTTCTAATTATGAAGAAAATACAAACTCGATATTAGTGTATGTTTACTATCCTCAATATATATATATATATTTAATTTTTTCTTTCAGTATAGTCTTTGCCAGACTTACATGCACTTATCCCACACTTGAAGTATAGGTGGTTTGAACAATCAGTACATATATGCTCTCGGGAGTTACGTAGCCTATACTCTAATTAGCCTATATGTGTTGCCACATATTAATGGTGGTTCGAACCTGTTGCCGTCTTAATTAAAATAGTGTGCTTTAATTTTATGTTGATACTGTTCATATAAAATTACGTTTAATACTTGAATTATTTTTCTAAAGCATTATCTAAGTTATCATGTAATAATTTTATAACTACATCAGTGTTTTAAATGTCTATTTATAAGATATAAACCAATTAACTCTATTATTGTTAAAACTAGTATGTAAATATTCTTCATATTTTTGGTATAATTATTTAGAAGATTAACTTAGATCGATTTTAATAGACAACAGTATAAATTTATGCTACCTTTGATGACACTCAGCTAAACAGGCAGCAATAACTTAACTCTTTAATGTTCAAAACAGAATTAAGAAATTTCTTATGTAGAGTACATTTTACTGAATATATTTAATCACTCTAAATGGAGTTAACCAAATACGCCTAGATTACGCAATGGGAAGTGATTAGATTTTGCCTTGAATGGAAATGAGTGCCTGAACTATTGACATAGTCATTAGTGCTAGGACTACTGACATAGTCATCAGTGCCAGGACTGATGACTATCAGTGCCAGGACTATTGACATGGTCATCAGTGCCAGGACTACTGACATAGTCATCAGTACCAGGACTATTGACATAGTCATCAGTACCAGGATTACTGACATAGTCATCAGTGCCAGGACTATTGACATGGTCATCAGTACCAGGACTATTGACATAGTCATCAGTACCAGGACTACTGACATAGTCATCAGTGGCAGGACTACTGACATAGTCATCAGTGCCAGGACTACTGCCATATTCATCAGTGCCAGGACTATTTACATAGTCATCAGTACCAGAACTACTACCATAGTCATCAATGCCAGGACTATTGACATAGTCATCAGTGCCAGGACTACTGCCATAGTCATCAATGCCAGGACTATTGACATAGTCATCAGTGCCCAGGACTATTGACATAGTCATCAGTGCCTAGGACTATTGACATAGTCATCAGTGCCAGGACTACTGACATAGTCATCAGTGCCAGGAATACTGACATAGTCATCAGTGCCAGGACTATTGACATTGTCATCAGTTCCAGAATTAATAAAATCATACATATACTGAATTGATTGGTTGAGGTTGTATAGTAAACTATACATTTATTCGTTTTTCTGGTCTTTAGGCTAATAGGAATTAATAACTGGAATTATCTGGCATTCATCACTAAATCAATACTTATTTAAATTCTAATTAAATTTAATAATATAATTTTTTTTTACTGTATTTCAAATTTAATCTCATTTATTTATATCAATATCATTTTATTCAAGGTGTTTTACAAGAAAATAACAATAGTAAAATATGTTTTTTTTTGGTAAACATATTTCACGATCAATTAAATGAAATATTTGAATTATTATTACTATTATATTATTTTAGTTACTATTTATTTCTATAAATGCCATGATAGAAAAATTATAAAGTAATAGGAAATGTCTGTATGATTGATGAATTAATGTCATTTTGAGTAACTTTGGATTATAAAATAAATATTTGAATTTATTAATTTAATAATCAAAGTAACGTATGACTAGTTTTTAGCGAAGAAGTAGTTTGGATTTGGTCGTCAATAATATGAAGGGGTTTAGGGGGGAGTAGAAGGACGGAAAGAACGACCGTGGGGGGGTCTTGTCATGTTATAATGTGAAATGTGGGTTGCAGCATTACTTTTAGAGTTGATAGAATCTGTCCCATATATAGCACGTGTGCACGTCTGTAAAATACAGTTTAGGTCTGGGCTGGTGAGGTTAAGTTATAATAAGGGATCGTCTGGCTTAGGTCAGATTAGATTTGGGATAAGCGTATTAAAGTTTGGTAAATCCGATTTGCCTCAGCTTAATTGTGTTAGGGTGGGTAAGATTATGATAGGTCTGGTTAGATTAAACTGCATTTGTGTTACACTAGGTGTATTGTATTTAGATTTTGGTGTTAGTATTTGTGAAATTCAATAGTTCTTGGTTATAAAAATTGAAAAAAAAATTCTTAAAATAATAATGCTTTATCCATCGTGGATTGTGTTATGATCAGATATTATATTACGCTAAGGGGATATTCTACAGAATGACTAAAGAAGCCATCTTTACAACACGTAATCAAGCTTCGCGGGGCATCACTTTTGAGGATAGAGGAGTTTAATTTCTGCCTTCATTAATAATAATAATTTATTTTCCAAAAAAATAATATATCATACAAAATAAATTAATACACATGTATCCAATTACAAAGCATTATCTAAATAAGAGCAACACAACATATATTTACATAAGCAGATTATAACAATATTGGGTTGCTCATACTGACCATTAACTCCTACATAAAAAGGAATAAGCAACGTAAGAGGAAAGAAAGGTAGGCCGTATATATAAAAAATTTTAAATGGTAGCATACTTAATATGTACCAACTGTGATACATTGGGATCAGAATATATGTTTTTTATTGAGTTTGGAAAATGTTATCCCCAAGGCATTATGGTAGGATGTTCACCGTCTACCTTTTCATCATATGAGATTGCTTATATTGTAATGTTTTTAAGACCACAATACCATCATTATTATGATTAAATACACATACTAACCTATTTTTTGTATATTTTAACTGTACATGTTTGACTGCCATCATAAGTCACAGCATCTGTTGGAAAGTTTTTAAGATTACCATTACAATGTTGCAATGTTCACATTACCAAATTCCTTAATTTGACCTCAAGAAGACGTTTATATTTCTTCAAATCATCATTATATCTGTTTGAATGTTGTGAAGACAGTAAAAACATAATTTAGATGTAAATAGCTCAAATAATTAAAGTTTCCATCCAATATTGATTGTATCTATAGCGACTTACTACTTTACTTCTATGTCCAAGCTGGTGTTTGGTCTCGCCACAATCTGCTTACACATCCTTCAATCTTCCCTATCTTCCTCCGTTGCTGTAAATTCAATACACTTTACTTTCTACTTTACTTCTATGTCCAAGCTGGTGTTTGGTCTCGCCAACAGTCTGCTTACACTTCCTTCAATCTTCCCTATCTTCCTCCGTTACTGTAAATTCAATACACTTTACTTTCTACTTTACTTCTATGTCCAAGCTGGTGTTTGGTCTCGCCAACAGTCTGCTTACACTTCCTTCAATCTTCCCTATCTTCCTCCGTTACTGTAAATTCAATACACTTTACTTTCTACTTTACTTCTATGTCCAAGCTGGTGTTTGGTCTCGCCAACAGTCTGCTTACACTTCCTTCAATCTTCTCCATCTTCCTCCGTTGCCGTAAATTCAGTATACTGAGAAATGATAATCTAATAGGTATCACAAACTATACACTTTGTGGTAAGCAGTTTGATGGAATGTCAAATCGTATGTTTTCCAGACTCTCTTTTCAGCAGTGGTACTATTTTATGAAGAAAATACATTCATTTTTGAAGCTACGTAATTTTAATTGTGGTACACGTATTTTTCTTAATTTAGTTAATTAGCACTTAAATATCGATAATTCATGTTAGGTTAGATAAAATAACTAATGTTTAGATACGTTGTTAATGTTCTGACCACGTCATTTGTCCGACCTAAACACTTAATAAGCAATGCCTTTATTTACTATATAATGTTTCTCTTAACATGAATAGAATGGGAACTATAAAAAGGACATTTTACTGTTGGTCACCATCTCACTCCGAAAAAAAAAACCAACCAGATTATATAGGACTAACATTTTTGAATAAATAATGTGAAAATTATCTAAACAATTAGGCATGAATTAAAATTGTATATTGTTATGAAGTGCTTCAACAAAGTAGTTAGCTTTAGGAATTAATTAAATAAATAAAATACACTTTTAAACTAAGTATCAAAGATGCACAGTTTGTGTATTATTTGGCAGTGACCTTTGCAAGCTATGCACTATGAACTGGTCTAGCGCTCCATCTTCGGAGTCCATGGATACAAGATTCAAGTATCAAGTAAGTAAGTAGTAAGTAAATTAATATTTAGCATTCAAACATAAATTAGTAATAACAATAAAACAACTATAATAACTCAAACAATAAATAAAGATAACATTAATTTGTACAGTACCTAACAGTGATATTTACAACTAATCACTGTTGTGGAAGTTAAACTCGAACCTGTGCTTGAAGTCAGTTACACCCATGATATACAACGTCGGAGCGGTGGAACGTCCCCTCGCTGCTGAAATCATTATATGCTCCAAATTAAACATGCAGGTCACAGTCTATCCAGCCCAGTTGTAGCAAAACAAAAACTAAAGAATGCATGTACGTGAAAAGGAGGGTGGTCAGATTAGGTTAGGTTGAAATAAGTCTGAAAATCTTAAAACATTCCACTAGACCAAAGAGTGGGAGGAGTGTTGAAGGCTTTTTCTAGTACTCAAGCAATGACATTTTGAGCTGAATGGGGACGAATTATGGTTTTACCTGATAGTAATAAACAAGCCCAAACGAAATTAGAGTTAATTTTAATTATGTTCGTATATTTTTGGGTTTTAAATAATTATTAAATACACAAATCGAATTATAAATATACATAGCAATTCAATGAAGTAGAATGTATGTTAAGAACGAAATAAACAACAAATTAACTATGGAACAATTAAAACTGAGATACTTATACAATGAAAGTGTAAGTTTGTTGCGTTACGTGTTATTAATAAAATCCATTGGGATTAATGTTGTTCGTGTACATAGGAAATCCTGTACATATCCCCTGGGTAGTTCTAAACGAGCAACAAACAGTCACAAATTCGTGATCTCCCAGCTATGGCAGCTACCACACAAAATAAAAAAGCCCTTCTGAGAACCAAACTAATTTCAAAATAATAGGTTCTGTTTTAAATGTAGTTCATTTTAACGCTGAGGGTTTAAGCAAGGCGAAGATTGAGTGCATCAGTTGAACCCTTCTAGAAAACAATTTTGATATCCTTGCACTGTACCGGGTCGTTTGACCGGTATATTTCGTTTTTTTTCGTCGTGGTCTGCCAGGCTGCCTGAGACCGCTTGTGCCCGGCGATTCGCTTACTTTGGTGGCCGTTGGCTCAGACTCGGTCGTTCCGTGTTCCAGCCTTTGTCTGTCAGGTTGGCCATCATTTGGTTTTCTACGCCTAGAGGCTTCTAGACATGCACGGCTAGAGGCTCCCTAAACGTAAGTGTTCTTTTGTAATTTCTGATATCTAATCACCCTTTTGGTGAAAATACTTTGTTTGAATAATATTCTGGTTTATTTGTCATTTTCAGGGCATTGTTAAATTTGTATGCTTTGTCTAGATATTGGTTAACCTAGGTTCGAGCCACGTGCTCAATGTTACCTCTTTACCGTTAATTGCTTTTCATATCTGGTTTTATATTTATTAGTAGTTCTGTATAATGTTTTGTTGAGCCTTTTTTCAGTTGGAGTTACCGATTTACCATATTTTTGTTCATTGACAATAACCTAGCCTATCTGTGTAGTTTGATTTTCTCGTTATAACCTATTGCTCCTGTATCTATAGCCTAGTTTTCAGTTTGTCATTTTTTTTTTAGTTCCATACGTCTTTTATAATTTGTTAAATTGTAAGTTGGTTTAAATTATTCATAGCCTAAAGTTAATCTTTCACTGTCTTGTTTGCTCCATTCATGTTCAGTTTTGCAAAATCATGCACCCTCATATTTATTAGTTGTTATGTATAGTATTTTGGGTTTGGCTGTACTGGTTTTAATGTGCTGTGGTTTGGTTGCAGTCCAGGGTCCTTGAGTGGGACGTTCAGCCCTCGGCCTGCCGTCCGGGGAAGGTCGACCTTCTACACTGCCTGCCTGGCCTGAGGACCAAGTCGTAGAGCCCATGTTGCGACTAAGCTGCCATTCCCTACATCTGGGTGTTTTTCTTCAGTCCTCAGGTCAGTGCGTTCCATTTTGTTCCCGGGGGCTGAGCTGGGGGGTAGTGAATGTTTGAAAAAAAAAGATATATTTATACAAAGAAAAAAAAAAAAAAAACAAATAAAAAGGAAAAAGAAGCTTTTCTTCACTAGGCCTAGGCCTAGGGACGGGCCATGAACTTTAACAGTGATTTTATGCAACACAGCCATGGGGACCTATATGTATTTTTTTTATTATAAAAAAAAACTTTTAAAATACAAAAAGAACTTTTAGTGTTAATATTCATCGTTATTTAGTTTAATTAGTTTATATTGTTGTTAGATATTTTAGAGTTTATATTTGTTAGGTCCCTATTGTTAAATCATGTTATTATTTATTTCATGTTTAGGCCTAGTGATTGTTATTTATTTTTTTTGTTAAGTGTATTAGGGGTGTTTTGGAAGGGACTTTTTACTAGAACGGTACCGTGTTATATATTTTTTAAATTGTTTAATTTTTAAACTTTCACCAAAAGGGGATTATTGTTCTTTTACTTAACTTCTAATTCGGAGCTGCCCAGGGACTCCGGCTTTCTCCCTGGCCTTGGTGGAATTTTGGGATGTGGGCTAAATTGCCGGGATTATTTGGGGTTATCTAAATTGTTTCTAAATGTTCACTTTTAAATTGTTAATAAATTGTCTTACGTTTTGGGTGTCTCAGGCTAAGCTGCAGATAGGCCATGTAATTGTTAATTTTGGTATTTGTAACGTTAAGTGTTTTTGTAGCGTTAAGTGTTTTTGTAGCTGGTGTCATGTTCTTGTTATTTATTTAAGTGCGAATTAATATTGTGGCCTTCTGCCAGCCAGTTTTGCAGTTTGCTTTTTACATTGAAATAAATTAGTTTTGCTCAGCTGCCGAGTTTTATTTTGACCCTCCAACTGCCACCCGTGATCCCATCGCTTGACTTGTTTGAGCCATCCCCCAGTTGGCACGCTTTCCAGCTTTGATGGGGGGGGGGGGATGGGTCTCAGCACTCCAAGAGACATATATCGAAGATAACAATAGTGCAAGAGGCAATATACCTGGGTACAGACTTGTTGATTCCATTGGGCATAGGGTGTATGTTATTGCAACTTATGGAAAGAATGATATGGACAATGTGTTAATTACTCATAAGAGCTCTGATGGCGACATGTTTGTCTTGGCAATCCAAGTGTCAGAAACTAGAAAAGCAAATGTTTATAAGCCTCCCAACATCCAGTGGCTTGACGATATGGTTTTGCCTAGTTTTGAACACCCTGTCTTCTATGTGGGGGGACTTCAACAGTCACCATAGCCAATGGGGCTATAACACCGACGATGAGAATGGCAGAAAGCTTACTGATTGGGCTGAAATAAATAAACTTTTCCTGATCTTTGATGCTAAAGATACAGCCATTTTTTATTCAGCTCTTTCCGGAATTTCTGATGTATGCTGGTAGTAAAGTGAAACAATGTCTTCTAACTGTCTACAATAAGATACTAGCTACAGGCAATTTGCTAAAAGCATTGAAGCATTCAAAAGTAGTAGCTGTTGCGATGCCTGGCAATGACCCTGAACGAGTAGAAAGTTATCGCCCTATATCTTAGTGTTTGTTATATGTTACTAGAAAGACTGTTATACAAAATATCACCAATTCTTGATCCTAATGTTCTAGTCGAGCGGGTTGGTTTTCGCCCTGGCCGAAGTAGTTGCGATCAGATCCTGGCTCTGACATAATTTATTGAGAATGGGTTTGAAAATAAGCTAAAACATGTGCAGATTTTGTTGATCTCACAGCGGCTTATGACACAGGACTGAGCAAAGGTTTGTCATTAGTGTTCCACAGTCTCCTTCCCTGTTCTTTTCTTTTGCGACTTCTAAAGTCAATGCTTAGTGTCAGGCTAATAAAATTTTATATAGGTCCTGAAGAAAGGTCATATAGACAGCTGAAGGATGGTCTGCCACAGGTGTCCGTACTTGCTCCACTCTTATTTAACGTATATACTGCTGACATCCCAAACACCAAGTCAAGAAAGTTTGTATATGCAGACGATATTGCTTTAGATTATGAACATAAGAACTTCACGGCTATTGAAGAAAGACTCACAAACCTCGAAGGACATTTTGGAACCTGGAAGTTAAATCCTAACCCATCAAAAACCGAAGTAGCCTGCTTCCACCTAAGTAATCGACTGGCTAATCGAAAATTAAACATCTTTCTAAATGGCGTAAAAATCTATTACAATGACCTGGGGGGGGGGGGACATTAGATCGATCGCTGACGTGTAAAAGCCATCTTCAAAAAACAGCAGCTAAAATTAAAACCAGGGCAAATGTTCTACATGATATTGTTGGAACAACTTAGGGAGCCAATGCACACATCCTGCGTATTACTGCTCTGTTACTGGTTTATTCAGCTGCTGAATACAGTGCTCCCGTATGGCTAAATAGCACACATACAAAATCGATTGATGTCCAACTTAATAGAGCCATGAGAGCTATTAGTGGTACTTTCATGACAACTCCACTAATTTCGCTCCCGGTGCTTTTACAATATACCTCCTCCAGAAATAAGACGTCAGGAGGCATTATGTAAAGAATTCAATAAGATCTGGAATTCCCCGCACCTTCCCATTACCCAGGATCTCCCACGTCAGAAAGGCCACTTAAAAACTCGAAACCCACTTCTACGTACTGCTTTCCAGTTGAGCATATCACATTTCTCGCCCAATAATAGCTGGGCCATAGTGTGGACTATTTTTGATGGAGAAATAAATTCCTTACTAACGATCCGTAGTTTGGAGGAGTCTACTCAAACAATGGATCACATAGTTTTAGAGTGCCCCTTGCGCTGTTTTACGGAGGGATTAGCTAGCATAAATAGAATAACTGAGATAGGTCTTAAATGGCTTGATGGACTGGATTTAGCTTTGTGACAGGACCAATTTGTTATTTATTTATTTTTATTTGTATTATAGTGTATTGACTTTTGGACTTTTTGTCCAACAATAAAACTCAGCTTTTACATAATTTTAAATAATAATAATAATTAAAAAAAAATGGTTGCTGACAAAAAAACCATGTGTTATATAGTAAAATTCATAAATACACAGTTGCATTAGTAAACAATTTATAATGTTAAACTGTATCAAGGTTTGTTAACGTGTACTAGGTAATTTTAGTTGGGCTCCAGTCGACCCCACCACCCATCCACTTAAGAGTTTACTGACAACATTGCTTGGTTCGTTAACTATTGCAAAGGTACTGATTGAAACTATCTTATTATAAGTTGAGGAAAACTTTATAGGAATGTTTACTTTTTAACAACTTGTATTTTCCAATTAGAGTTCTTGAAAGTAATTTTGTTTTCGTAACAAATACCAATAAAATGTTGGTATACAATTAATTTTTGAAGAACCCAGTTGAAAAAAAATGTTTTTGAGGGACATTGTAATCTGATTATATACCTAAACTTGGTTAAACATCTGGTATACATATAACATTGATCAAACAGTTGACAATGTTGGTGGAGGTGGTTCTAATGTTTTTGAATTGACTATTTATAGTTACTCGTGTTTGCTATTTGACAAAAACAGTAACACAAAAAGTAATTGACTGTCCGAAAATAATTAATTAGAGTTCTTTTGTTGGCAATCAGAGCCTATTCATATCTCCACCTTATATTCAGATGATTTGAATTAACTCGTTATATATCTATAAATTATACACTAAGTTAAATAGTAAAATATGAAAAATTTACTGTTGATATAATAAATTATCACTATGAATTACGAAAATGAAAATTAATTTGGAAATATAAACTACAACGGTATTAAGTATATTTTGTTCTTGAAAATAACAAAATATAAAAAAAGTTCAGAACATAAAAAAGATTATAAGTGAGGAATATATTTTTGTTGGCCAGTAAAGACGTCCTGTGATAAAGCTGTAGAAGAAAATTCCAATTTTAATATTTTAGCTTAAACATGTTTTGTACCATCACTCCTTTTGTGCTTTTTTTATCACATAATACTAAAGTTCGCCCGACGCTACTGCGTCCTGCCAGCACTAGCCACCAGCTTTGATTATATAATCTACAATAGATATTATATCTAGTAGGAATATTTGTGTCTGTAATTTTGTTAGTTTGTGAGGCCCTCGACCACACCTGGTTTAATCTACATTAGGCTACATTTATATGGTAATACACTAGCGTTCCACAATGGACCACAAAAACAGCTGAAAAAAAAAAAAAAAAAAAAAAAAAAAAAAAAAAAACACTGTACGTGTACGGTACACACAAGCAATAAGGGTGTGTGCCGGTAGGGTGGTATTGGCCCACCCGCCCAACTATATCCGTACAGTGGTCATATCTTAACCACCCCATCATGGCATTGTGTGGGTAAGAATATTTTTAACGCATTTATATCAACCAATATAACGAATGTACGTGTACCAACGAGAATGTACGTGTATGGGTGGGCGGGTGGGTCAACGAGAATGTACGTGTATGGGTGGGCGGGTGGGTCAACGAGACACAGACGCAGACGCAACACAGACACAGACACAAACACACACAAAACACACACACACACACACACACACACACACACACACACACACACACACAGATAAAATAAATGCTACTAGTATGTATGTGATATTTATACGTAATACTTTTCAACATTAAGAATATTTATAAATATCACATATTCATGCCGAAGGCTCAGGTGTGAGCAAGTTGATATCCATTTACGTAGGCTGAGGAGGTAAATATACCATACTGACGGATCAATGTGATAGTAGATCAAGAAGTAAGTTACTTGTAGAGTGTCAAGAACAGGAAAATTGATAAAAAGCCGTTAACCCATTTCAATGATATTGCAGTTGGAAAGACGAGTATTGAGTTAACGTCGTCCACGTACCACGTGTTGGTGTATTTTTACAAATCGAGTTTACTAACGAACTTTCAACCCAGTTACTGATGCATGTTGTGTATGATTTAATTTTTATTAATGAAAAATATTAGTAAATGCTTAAGTAAGACTAGAAGTAGTGATTTATGAAACTAACCATTCTAAAATACATCAATTTGTGTCTATGATTTGATTACATCATCACAAATAGTAATCCACTCTACTCGTCAAAATACTGGTACATAACCAATAACACTACATGAAAATCACGACATTCGGTAAGTTTAGTGTTACCTGTAAAATTCGATTTGAGTTTGTTAGGCATATTTTGTTTACAGCTGCTATCTAACATGTAAATAAATTAATTTTCTTCTTTGGAATCTATATTTTCCGGTGACAACCGCATCAAGGTGCTATCTACATTATGTACAAGATAACCAGACGTTTCGCCTACGCTGTGATGTGGCATCTTCAGTGGTCTCACAATACCATTCACTGTATATAGTTCAGTTTCGGATTGCGTTAGTCGAAGTTTTCGAATATTTTCGTGCAATTCAATTTACTTACTGTAGAAATGAATAAGCATTAAACAGGAAAAATGCGTTATACTCTATCTTTAATAACTCGCCAATATTACTGGGAATTTATTATGTTACTTTTTTATTTTAATGAACTGCTGTAATTTAATATTGATTGTTTACCATTATACTTACAATATTTACGAATGAATGCTACAAAAAAATGATTTTAATACCCAGAGCTTGGACAAAATCAAACTAAGTACAGGTTAAGTTACTAAACACTAGATTCACAAATTTAAAATAAATATTTAAACGGTAGAAAAATGGAAGTTTTAAAATCCAAAAATAATTATAATTGATTGAAAAATCACAAAAGGAGTGGATTTAAAGCTAAATATTGAAATTAAATTTCTAATTGGTTTTGTTAAGAAGATGAACAGCTCAGTTGTTTTTCCATTGACAAGAGGATTTTGAATAAGTAATCTTTGAATTTATAAAATATAGTTTTGAAATTCATTTAATTAACATTTAGTCTTGAAATAATAATAAATGTAACTACAGTATGTTTAAATGTAGTTTATTTCTTTTAAAATTATTACCATAATAGTCTGTAGTTTTATAAATTTTCAATTAATGGTTATAGAATTGTTTATATAAATTTTTGTTTTGACAGTTTAAATGATTTAATATGAAGGGTTTTTTTATACCTAATGCTCTTTAAGGATGCCTAATTAGTTTATCTACTGCCACCACAAAGTCGGAGAAATCGTGATGTATCGTGATTGGTATGTACGGCAATGCAAAATTTTACAACACATTTTACAGTTTGGCTATTTTTAAACAATCAAACGTACATGAATATTACTAAACAGATTCTTCATTATCAACTAAAAGTGAAAATAATAATAGGTTGTTGATACTAGGCCCAGTTGGAAAGGGAGATGATAATGTTAACAAAGAAATAACTCTGAAATAACTCTAGTATCAGCAACATTATTAATGAAGACAAATGTCAGACATACATATTAAATACAAATAACGCAAATATAAACCTCTTACAGCAACTAAAGGGATCAAGATAAACTTGTAACTACAATATAAACAATAAAGGTATGAAACTTACATAGTAAACCAGAATATTATCCTAAAGACAGCACATACATAAAGTAACTACTGATATAAATACAAAGAATAGAACCAAATATAACAAATTTAACATTAATATAAAATATTACAATATGTTACTATAACAAGACACTTAATGATTTAACAGCAACACAGTGACTTTCCCGTTAAAGACTTCTATGGATGAACCAAAGAAATTAATGACAGAACATAACTCATTTCCAGTCCTCATATCCTTGGGATAGTGCTGTAGTACTGGTAGTTTGTCCGAAAGTGGTGACTGGCAAACAATTGACAGTGACGAGCATGGCAAGGAACGTGGAAGTCGATTTGATGGAATATCTTCGGTCAGAAGTTTGAACCTAATGCAGGAATAGGTGCTGGGTAGACCTTATTATCTGTGCCCGGAGAGTCCTGATAGAAGGATAAGTCCTGGTAACAAGTCCAACTAATAAGCCTAATTGTTTTCATGGCTCTGTTTATCATATTGGGAATGTGCTTGCCAAAGTCAAAAGTGGGTGTCAGAAGCACTCCAAGATCTCAAACACTATCCCTATGCAGAGAAGCACCCTGTACTTTATAGCCAAACTGGCGACTATCTCTAGATCTGCTGCAAGTGATAACCACACATTTTATAAGGTTTAATGCCATCTCATTTACCGAATAGCAGGTCTGAATATTCTCCAAGCCATTCTGCAGCTCCCTTTGCTGTCAAAGAGAAAAAAACCTCTCTAAATATCATGATGTCACCAGTATAAAGGAGAAAGTTCCCATGTAACAGATCACTTATGTCATTCACGAACAAGCTAATCAAGAAAGGTCCTAGGTGAGATCCTTGACCAATTAATATTCTCTAAAGAAATATTCTGTGGGAATCTGTTTTTGATTAATTAGTTTTCTCACTTCAACAGACAAACCTACACATAATACCAAAACATCCCACACACCACCACTACTCAAGCTACACGTTAATACATGGTAGTACATATATAATCATAATACAGTTGCCTAGCTCATTTCATGATAAACATATGTCCTGTGACTGCCCTTTATATTTCCCACACAATTTTACGGTTCACACTTATTTCTCAGTTCCCAATTCCTGCTGTCTCAGACAATTTATTAAGATTTACAACTAAAGATTCACCTATCTTATTTTGAAGAATACTTATACAGTATACCATCTTGTCTGTATTGCGCATGATAATAAAAAATGAACCACGAAATGGTGGCATAAAAACCCGTGTTTGTTTTCAAATCCATTCAACCTCTAATTAAGTCAACACGTGGTGTAATCCTAGTTGTTGGCGGACTCTGTGGTGCCTGTGGCTTGTGTTGATGTGTGTGGTGCATGTGGCAATGTTCACAGCTACCACACAACACTCCCCATGTGAATTAACTTTACATTTTGTGATAACAGTACAATACAGACATCAAAGTATTATTAAAATTAGGGGATTATTTAATAAAAATAGGCTTCACAATATTTAAAAGACGAGATAATTATAGAGAATACGCTAGTAACTTCATCCCTTAAGTTCTTCTTTTAATATTTACGTAGTGTGCTGGTCAATAATGAAAATAAATAGTTCATTCGTGTATAATTTCATACCAACTATTGGGTTCTGTAGTGTGTTGTAAACGCGTGTAAACTTGTAACGTCATTTAAAAATCCAAAAACAGTGGTTTAATTGTTGTTTTGTACATACAAGTAAGACAATCAACATCACAACACCAAACTACAACCACATGGAAGTAATAAACTCTTGTACAACATTAGAAATTCTCTGCGTATACTGACAACCCCTTCACCTTCCTCCTGCCTACCACAAGGCTTTGTCAACCTCTCCAAGCCTAATATCGCTGTCATATTACATGAATACCTTACCATATAGATGGCTTCCTCCGCCGAAATTCACCTATGTATGTACTCTACTTATACAGGAGGGAGTGTATCAACAATTATAAACCTTTAAAGGCTACATTGACAAAGAAATACACTTCATACAAATAGTGTAACACCTATAACTAAGAACTAAATTATACATATAAGAAACGTTTAGTAGAGTGTTTTATTTTTGTATTAATGTTTGAGACAATTTAGAGCTATTTTCATTATTGAAAAGGGGTTTCAAAAAGTTGCGCAACCTGTATTCAACCAGTTTTTTTTTTTTTTTTTTTTTGATAAAAACTATTTTGAGACTGATCATATCGTCAAAAATCAATATTTAATAAATTAGTAAATGTTTTCGAATTCTATAGATTTATAACAGGAATTATTCTTGTTGATTTGTCAATTTCCTTTCGCAGGTAATAAGGAATGAATAAATTAAATTATTTCCTCAATTAAATGCTACACAAAAGTGAATTTCTTAGAAGCAGTGCCAACCATACCCTCTAGGTAGTATGATTAGACAGCTCTAATTATTGTTATCAACTTGTGTTCTTAATTAACGATTTACAAATATAACAGTAATTGTATTAACAACACACTAAGCAGAACAAAATAATAATGTTGTTATTGCTTTTGTAGAATATTCCCCATACTTATAGTAACCATTTGTAAACTATATTATTTATTGTTTTAAAATTTTTGCGTTCTCTAACTGACTCGTTATATTTAAGCGAAATATTAATAAAATAAACACATTAGTTCAATAATTTACTATTATAATATTTACAAATTTACAGCAAAATCAATATAATTAATATGTTTTTGGGTTGATGAAAAGATTAAATGGGAAATGGCTGCAATTAATTGGAAATATTTGAGTGGTCTTGCTGTGTTTTGTTTTGAAGTTTACTTGTAAAATTTACACATCAAATATTGAGATATCTGCTTTTGAACTGAAACCGAATGAGCCTTTGCGCGAATACCGTAATACGCATGAATGTGGCTCTGTTGCAAACTTCGTCAATGTTCTCTTAAAAGTTGTTCTTAATTAATAGCCTAATGAAATACTATAATTTTCAAGCAAATATATCTCGTTGTATTATGAAATGTTTATTTGTATCACGTTGAAATAAATCTTTATTGGAATATAGCATTTTATTTTCTGTATTTGTAAACATGTGTATTTTTTTGATGTGTTAGTCACCCATACTCGTACGGTGGTTATGAAAAACCTGCCAATCCAAACACATACGGTGTTATTGACCCACCCACTCACCTATTCACGCACAGTGGTTATGACAAACCTGCCAACCCAAACACATACGGTGTTATTGACCCACCCACTCACCTATTCACGCACAGTGGTTATGACAAACCTGCCAACCCAAACACATACGGTGTTATTGACCCATCCACTCGCCTATTCACGTACGGTGGTTATGACAAACCTGCCAACCCAAACACATACGGTGTTATTGACCCACCCGCGTGCCTATTTACGTACGGTGGTTTTGACAAACTTGCCAACCCAAACACATACGGTGTTATCGACCCACCAACTCGCCTATTCACGTACGGTGGTTATGACAAACCTGCCAACCCAAACACATACGGTCACTTGCCGATTCACGTACGATGGTTTTGACAAATCTGCCTACCCAAACACATACGGTGTTATTGACCCATCCACTCACCTATTCACGTACGGTGGTTATGACAAACCTGCCAACCCAAATACATACGGTGTCATCGACCCACCAACTGGCCTGTTCACGTACGGTAGTTATGACAAACCTGCCAACCCAAACACATACGGTGTTACTTACCCATCCACTCACCTATTCACGTAATAATAAATGATAAATAATAAAATAATATGGAGAATAAATAGTTCCACCTTTGTATGAATTACCTTCATACCAAACTTCATTAGAGTTAACCATTAATTTGATGTTATCTTGCGATAATCAATCAAAAATTGTGATGATAGTTCAAATGGTTGAGTTAAACATACTAATCTTATAACCTCTACACGTACATTGGCACTGACCCACCCACCCACCTATACACGTACATAGGCACTGACCCACCCGCCCACCTATACACGTACATTGGCACTGAATATACATGTACATTGGCACTGACCCACCCACTCATACATGTACATTGACACTGACCCACCCACCCATTTATACATGTACTGAGCCACCCGCCCACCCTTACAGTACAGTGGTATTGTGAGGCCCTCGACCACACCTGGTTTAATCTACATTTACATGGTAATACACTAGCGTTCCACAATGGACCACAAAAACAGCTGACACCATGGCATTGTGTGGGTAAGAATATTTTTAACGCATTTATATCAACCAATATAGCGAATATACGTGTAACATCGAGAATGTACGTGTATGGGTGGGCGGGTGGGTCAACGAGACACAGACGCAGACGCAGACACAGACTCAGACACACACAAAACACACACACACACACACACACACACACACACACACACACACACACACACACACACACACACACACACACACACACACACACACACACACACACACACACACACACACACACACACACACACACACACACACACACACACACACACACACACACACAGATAAAATAAATGCTACTAGTATGTATGTGACATTTATACGTAATAATTTTCAACATTAAGAATATTTTTATAAATATCACATATTCATGCCGAAGGCTCAGGTGTGAGCAAGTTGATATCCATTTACGTAGGCTGAGGAGGTAAATATATCATACTGACGGATCAATATGATAGTAGATCAAGAAGTAAGTTACTTGTAGAGTGTCAAGAACAGGAACATTGATAAAAAGCCGTTAACCCATTTCAATGATATTGCGGTTGGAAAGACGAGTATTAAGTTAACGTCATCCACCACGTACCACGTGTTGGTGTATTTTTACAAATCGAGTTTACTAACAAACCTTCAACCCAGTTACTGATGCATGTTGTGTATGATTTAATTTTTATTAATGAAAAATATTAGTAAATGCTTAAGTAAGACTAGATGTAGTGATTTATTAAACTAACCATTCTAAAATGCATCAATTTGTGTCTATGATGTCTATTTGTCTATGTCTATTTGTGTCTATTTACATCATCACAAATAGTAATATACTCTACTCAGCAGTATATTACCTCTGTCAAAAGACTGGTACATAACCAATAACACTACATGAAAATCACGACATTTGGTAAGTTTAGTGTTACCTGTAAAATTCGATTTGAGTTTGTTAGGCATATTTTGTTTACAGCTGCTATCCTACATGTAAATAAATTAATTTTCTTCTTTGGAATCTATATTTTCCGGTGACAACCGCATCAAGGTGCTATCTACATTATGTACAAGATAACCAGACGTTTCGCCTACGCTGTCATGTGGCATCTTCAGTGGTCTCACAATACCATTCACTGTATATAGTTCAGTTTCGGATTGCGTTAGTCGAAGTTTTCGAATATTTTCGTGCAATTCAATTTACTTACTGTAGAAATGAATAAGCATTAAACAGGAAAAATGCATTATACTCTATCTTTAATAACTCACCAATATTACTGGGAATTTATTGTGTTACATTTTATTTTAATGAACTGTTGTAATATAATATTGATTGTTTACCATTATACTTACAATATTTACGAATGAATGCTACAAACAAATGATTTTAATACCCAGAGCTTGGACAAAATCAAACTAAGTACAGGTTAAGTTACTAAACACTAGATTCACAAATTTAAAATAAATATTTAAACGGTAGAAAAATGGAAGTTTTAAAATTCAAAAATAATTATAATTGATTGAAAAATTACAAAAGGAGTGGATTTAAAGTTTAATATTGAAATTAAATTTCTTATTGGTTTTCTTAAGAAGATGAACAGCTCAGTTGTTTTTCCATTGATAAGAGGATTTTGAATAAGTAATCTTTGAATTTATAAAATATAGTTTTGAAATTCATTTAATTAACATTTAGTCTTGAAATAATAATAAATGTAACTACAGTATGTTTAAATGTAGTTTATTTCTTTTAAAATTATTACCATAATAGTCTGTAGTTTTATAAATTTTCAATTAATGATTATAGAATTGTTTATATAAATTTATGTTTTGACAGTTTAAATGATTTAATATGAAGGGTTTTTTATACCTAATGCTCTTTAAGGATGCCTAATTAGTTTATCTACTGCCACCACAAAGTCGGAGAAATCGTGATGTATCGTGATTGGTATGTACGGCAACGCAAAATTTTACAACACATTTTACAGTTTGGCTATTTTTAAACAATCAAACGTACATGAATATTACTAAACAGATTCTTCATTATCAACTAAAAGTGAAAATAATAATAGGTTGTTGATACTAGGCCCAGTTGGAAAGGGAGATGATAATGTTAACAAATAAATAACTCTGAAATAACTCTAGTATCAGCAACATTATTAATGAAGACAAACGTCAGACATACATATTAAATACAAATAACGCAAATATAAACCTCTTACAGCAACTAAAGGGATCAAGATAAACTTGTAACTACAATATAAACAATAAAGGTATGAAACTTACATAGTAAACCAGAATATTATCCTAAAGACAGCACATACATAAAGTAACTACTGATATAAATACAAAGAATAGAACCAAATATAACAAATTTAACATTAATATAAAATATTACAATATGTTACTATAACAAGACACTTAATGATTTAACAGCAACACAGTGACTCTTCCGTTAAAGACTTCTATGGATGAACCAAAGAAATTAATGACAGAACATAACTCATTTCCAGTCCTCATATCCTTGGGATGGTGCTGTAGTACTGGTAGTTTGTCCGAAAGTGGTGACTGGCAAACAATTGACAGTGACGAGCATGGCAAGGAACGTGGAAGTCGATTTGATGGAATATCTTCGGTCAGAAGTTTGAACCTATTGCAGGAATAGGTGCTGGGTAGACCTTATTATCTGTGCCCGGAGAGCCCTGATAGAAGGCAACAAGTCCAACTAATAAGCCTAATTGTTTTCATGGCTCTGTTTATCATATTGGAAATTTGCTTGCCAAAGTCAAAAGTGGGTGTCAGAAGCACTCCAAGATCTCAAACACTATCCCTATGCAGAGAAGCACCCTGTACTTTATAGCCAAACTGGCGACTATCTCTAGATCTGCTGCAAGTGATAACCACACATTTTATAAGGTTTAATGCCATCTCATTTACCGAATAGCAGGTCTGAATATTCTCCAAGCCATTCTGCAGCTCCCTTTGCTGTCAAAGAGAAAAAAAACCTCTCTAAATATCACGATGTCACCAGTATAAAGGAGAAAGTTCCCATGTAACAGATCACTTATGTCATTCACGAACAAGCTAATCAAGAAAGGTCCTAGGTGAGATCCTTGACCAATTAATATTCTCTAAAGAAATATTCTGTGGGAATCTGTTTTTGATTAATTAGTTTTCTCACTTCAACAGAGAGAGAGCTACACATATTACCAAAACATTCCACACACCACCACTACTCAAGCTACACATTATTACATAGTAGTACATATATAATCATAATACAGTTGCCTAACTCATTTCACGACAAACATATGTCTTGTGACTGCACTTTATATTTCCCACACAATTTTACGGTTCACACTTATTTCTCAGTTCCCAATTCCTGGTGTCTCACACAATTTATTAAGATTAACAACTAAAGATTCACCTATCTTATTTTGAAGAATACTTATACAGTGTACCATCTTGTCTGTATTGCGCATGATAATAAAAAATTATCTACAAAATGGTGGCATAAAAACCCGTGTTTGTTTTCAAATCCATTCAACCTCTAATTAAGTCAACACGTGGTGTAATCCTAGTTGTTGGCGGACTCTGTGGTGCCTGTGGCTTGTGTTGATGTGTGTGGTGCCTGTGGCATTGTTCACAGCTACCACACAACACTCCCCATGTGAATTAACTTTACATTTTGTGATAATAGTACAATACAGACATCAAAGTATTATTAAAATTAGGGGATTATTTAATAAAAATAGGCTTCACAATATTTAAAAGACGAGATAATTATAGAGAATACGCTAGTAACTTCATCCCTTAAGTTCTTCTTTTAATATTTACGTAGTGTGCTGGTCAATAATGAAAATAAATAGTTCATTCGTGTATAATTTCATACCAACTATTGGGTTCTGTAGTGTGTTGTAAACGCGTGTAAACTTGTAACGTCATTTAAAAATCCAAAAACAGTGGTTTAATTGTTGTTTTGTACATACAAGTAAGACAATCAACATCACAACACCAAACTACAACCACATGGAAGTAATAAACTCTTGTACAACATTAGAAATTCTCTGCGTATACTGACAACCCCTTCACCTTCCTCCTGCCTACCACAAGGCTTTGTCAACCTCTCCAAGCCTAATATCGCTGCCATATTACATGAATACCTTACCATATAGATGGCTTCCTCCGCCAAAATTCACCTATATATGTACTCTACTTACACAGGAGGGAGAGTATCAACAATTATAAACCTTTAAAGGCTACATTGACAAAGAAATACACTTCATACAAATAGTGTAACAACTATAACTAAGAACTAAATTATACATATAAGAAACGTTTAGTAGAGTGTTTTGTTTTTGTATTAATGTTTGAGACAATTGAGAGCTATTTTTCATTATTGAAAAGGTTTTTCAAAACGTTTTACAACCTGTATTAAAC